>JAYWMT010000171.1:0-281633 GCA_039090855.1 Macrothele yani
TTTCAAACATGGAGATTGTGGAAGAAATATTCTTCGCAAATACATTGATCAACGACAAGATTTTATTTTAAGAGCGGCAAATAAAATAACTATTGCCTTGCTTGCTGTTCTTTAGCGTCAAAAAATTGAAAACCACATCGCCTAAAAGCGAGGAAAAAAAAAGTTTCTCCCTCACTGCTGTAACGTTCCAGGAGAATGACGTGCCAGCCAGAAGGACGCACACGACATAAAGGCAGATAGGAATCAGAATAAAAATGTCCGCGTAGCTCAATTGATAGAGCAACGTGTCCGGAATGAGGGGATCCGGGTTCGAGGCCCGGCGCGGATAAAAATGACGGAGAAATTTACTTCGTTATAATGGCGCCAAAACTATCCGAGATGACCCGACCGTTCAAAATCTTGCCGTCGGTGCTTGATGTTATTTCCGCACCGCGGGGTAGGAAAAATAAGAGAATCCTTCTCCCAGCACTTCGAAAAAAAGTAAAAATAAAGGGGGAGATGATGTAACGTACCAGGAAGTATGACATGCCCTGACAGAAGGACGCACACGACATAAAGGCAGATAGGAATCAGAATAAAATGTCCGCGTAGCTCAATTGAGTAGAGCAACTTATTCCGGACGGAATGAGGGGACCCGGGTTCGAGCTCCGGCGCGGATAAAAATGACGGAGAAATTTACTTCTTTATAACTGTTTCGTAGACTAGTCCTTATCTCTGCATTATAAGATGGGCTCAATTCGAAATTTGGTCGGATATTATGCATAGCGATAATATACTCCGTCTTATGTGAAAAAGACCCGAGTGATCACCATTCCCGTCAGCAATAAACTTTGTTTCGCCTACTTTAGCACGACAAATTAATCTTAACGCATAGCACTGAAAATTTCAAACTTTTGTATATGATAATAAATGATTCCGTATACGTTATCCTCCACTGAGAGGCGATTAAATGAAGTCCGCGGTAGTTTAGCCTTTAGCAACTTTTTGTTTCTTAAACACTTTGTATGATATCTTGTTTTTCGAATATTAAACTGCAAACAAGTTGCTTAAAATTAACAATTCCGGCTGATACGAAATATTTCGTTCAATGATCCTAAACAACCGTTGTCACGACTATCGCAAAAGACCTCCTCTGCTAATGGAACTAAAAATCTAGTCGAACAATGAACAGAACATTACACGGAAGATATAATTGTGAAAGGCCAGTTGCTTTCCCACTCACCGCATCGTTCAGAAATGTCCGGCCGAATAGGGCTCGACAGCATCATCCCTGTAACCTTAACCGATGGGTCTGTGTCCTCTTCAGTGACGAGTCGTTGTACAGCCCAAACACACGGTCTTGAACAATTTGCGATTCCCCGAAAAGAGAGAGAGAGAGACCGCATAACGGAATCTTTTTTTTTTTTTTTTTGATTGGAGGTTTAACGACCACCGTGAGCAACTTTCAATGGGCTATAAGCAGTCGCCCCGTCCTAATTTAGGGTCACTTGTTCCAGGGAAGGGAGATGAGCCAAGTGCCGTAAGACAAACACAACATCCATACTCTCACACGGGATTCGAACCCGGACCCCTTACGGACGAAAATTAGATCGAGAGGCGTCAGCGCCTTAGAAACACTGCGCCACCTCATGGGGCGAGCTAACGGAATCTTCCCTTCCGACCTTAGGGAAACTGACAGAGACGGAGGCCGATATTTTTTTATTTGTTCTGGCATCAAGGTTTGCGATGATCCGTACCCGGTTACTCTCAGGCGTGTTTTCAGGAGGTTTCCATGGGTGATGTGCGCTACAAAGATGACCTCTTTAAACTGGGAGCTTAATGCAATACCATAATTCCCACATGTGTGGCTTTTAATGGGAGCTTTTTGTCTCACAGTTCATTCTTGCGGACGATAACGCCCGTCCCGTTCAGGTTATGCTATGCGACGAATACCTGGAGAGTGAGGATATTTATATGTTGTAGTTGCCCCGAGAGATTTCCGGACCTGAACCCGATTTTACCATAGGTTCGCCAACAGCTGTATGCAGTGCCTTCCCTTCTTTCAATCTGAAAGGGTATATTTGTTTTCCGAATTGTCTTTTCTGTAATTCAAATAAACTCTACTTAAAAAAAGGAAAACATTGAGGTTAACGGAAAAACACCAGGGTGTTGATGTAATTGAACGTCGTTCGGTCATATTTCCCTCGTATTTAATCGTTCTAAACCACGAAATTCACCACCTGACGCATGAGAATTAAATGAAAACGTGGCAAAGTTTGGTATATCACCATGCTTAGGTTTGAAATTCAGACACAAAGTTTCGAGTCTAGTCAACCAGATCTTTTCTTATTGTTTTTTATTGGTGTTATAACCAAAAACATGTTTTCTTTGTTTTTGCTTTTAGCTATCCCTAAATGTGGATGTAAGTGTTTTGCAAACACGAGCCACCACATTTCTTTTGATTGGAGGTTCAACGACCACCGTGAGCAAAGCAGTGGGCTATAAGCAGTCGTCCGACCCTAATTTAGTCCCACTAGTTCCAGGGAAGAGAAAGAGCCAGTGCCGTAAGACAAACACAAACATCCATGCCACACCGGGATACGAACATGGACCCATCTCGCACGATTGGTCATAAGTCAGCGCTTAGACCTCTGCGTCACCGGAGTAGCCCACCACATGTTGAAAGGTGGTTTGAATTTAATACACTTCACGACAAATTTTTGAAATGTCATTATTATCCGTTCGTTTTCGTTGTTTTGAGTTTTTAATCAGAGCTTTGTTTTAATTTTTGAGTATTCCTTAAGCTCAGAAGTACATGATAAATAAAAAAGAAAGCATTTCGAGTGTCTTTTAAATGAGCCGTATTCACCAGAAGTTGCATCAAGTGATTACAACATTTTTTGACCACTCAAATATGGGACGGGAGTAAAGAAAGCACTTCGAGTGTCTTTTAAATCAGCCGTATTCACCAGAAGTTGCATCAAGTGATTACAACATTTTTTCACCACTCAAATATGGGACGGGAGGAAAGACTTTGAGGTCCGATGATGGTGTTGCAGGTGGTGCATGAGTACCTGCGCACACGACCGAAATAATTTTTACAGAAATCTATGCATTTTGTAAGTGCTGGAGAATTTGTATTGCACAAAATAGAGATTACATTTTAAAATGATACAGGGAAGTATCTCTTTTGTTCGTTAAATTGTGAGGAGAAATTATTTAAGGTTTTAAGTTGTCACTTCCTTCAGAAGTTTATGTCACTCCCGTGACGTGAGATCCAGGAAAATTTGTTTAACACTCCCAGTAGCTTGATTGTGTACAGCTCGTTTATGACAATCTTGTCACACGGCGGCTTAGACGCGCAGAGCTCGTTTCGTGTTATCTGTTCCCCTAGTGGTTTGAACGTGGTCAAGCACTGGGCCACCAGCTGTCTTCTACAGCTGCTTAAACGAGGTGAGGTCGTTCTCTGGGATTACTCACCCAGCGGCTTAAACGTGCTCAGCACGTTTTTTAATAAGGTGAAGAATTTTCGCTAAAGAGATTGTAATCTGTGGTTCACCTGGACTTGCTAGATTTTGAATCACACGAAAATGGTCAGTTGTATTTTTCGGCAATTTATTATTTGCCGGAATTTTAAGATTCATTTACCCCTACTATGAATAGCCTTAAATTCTAACTGAGCAAACAATCCAAATTCGAAACTTCTTAGCTGCACCTGCTTTTCTATTAATTGCTTGCTTATTATTCCGTTACATAAGCACGTTTCATGTCGCAGAAGGGAAAGGATTGCCATTGTGTCACACACATTCGAATGATTTTGTAGCTTTTCCCTGAAAGTGAATTTAAAATGCCCGGATGTTTTGCTCTTTTACGAGAAATTGCGAGTAATTTTTCTGCATTCGTGCAAGGAAACTGCTCACTTTATTTGCAGAGTGATGGAAATAAACAGCAATCGCAGGCTCACGAATTTTTGGTTTCTGTACATAATTTGTGTATACGACTACAATATCCGTTTTATTTGAATACCGGGAACATTTTGTGTTTCTGAATTTTTAATTTTGGCACAATTGTTTTCATTTTGTCCATTGCACCACAACGTTTAATTTGAAACTCGATGTGCTTGTATATATTTTACAAACCCGAGGTCGAAATATTTTTTCATTGTATTTTCAGTGCAATTCTATTAAGTATAGTTTTAGTCAGGAAACAAGAAGTACGTATAAGTAAAGTTTTTAATTAAGATTTCTTAGTAGGGCAAAGATTATTGGATATATTATTTCAATGGACATTGATATATGCACTAATCTTCATTTAGTGCACATATCATTTTCCATTGCGATAAGTAACTAATTAATATAAAAAAATGCTTTAGCATGTTTCAATAATATGCATTTTCCTTAAGTGTAAAAGTGAGATATTTGTTTTTAGTTATACATGTTAAAACCCCGTCGTGTAGGTTTTGTTAAATATAATGAATATAAAACTGAAGTACTGAATAAAAAAAAAAAGATATAAAATTTAATGAAAGATTCTCTCAGTTCAAAATAATTTTTCCAATAATTAAAGCATTTAGAAGTATCAGAAACGTAGAAATAACAATAATAATTATTACTGCACAAAAATGCATTAATGTTCAAACCTTCCATCAAAATCAGAAAGTTAAAACAAACACTAAATAGCATCCATCCCGAGCCGTTGTAGAATCCATAAAAAGCAAAATTTTATATTGTTAAACCGCTTCCACATGTCTGTGCACGTTTTTTTAATATTTAAACATTTTACATGTGATATAAGTTTCACATCGGCAGCACCAACGAAAACCAGAAGTGCGTTGCCTGTGTATTGCTGGAAAGTTGCCTGTAGGAACGGCTGACAATTTCGGGAAGTAAAACTAGTTTTATCTGCTTCCAAACAGGGTTTCTTCTGGTCACCGAGTTTATGTCATTGGGCGTGTTCTTGCACACCGGGAAAAGCGCCTGTGAACGAAGGCTTAAAATCAGCCTTTCGTTGCCGTTGGGAGGGTTAATGTTCATTTTAGAAAGTTTTTAAAAAGGTCGAGACCACCATATCAATTATTATTAGATGATTCTTTCCAGAAGCGTTTTTTTTTAATAGAAGTTTTTTGCCGAATAATTACGTTATTTTAGGCTTTCCATTAAAAAATAAAACTTAGCGTTCTTTTAATGAAATCACTGTGTTTTATTTCTAAAGATCGATATAAATTATTTGAATAACGTAGATTAACTGCGTAAAATGGCGTTTGGCTTTACAGGTATCACACTTCAACCTACAATTAATATTTGGTAGGCATACTTCAAACAGTTGCAGAAAATGCCACCTCAAGCTTTGATGTTAGCACTAAATCAACATTACAAATGTTGAAGTCGTTGACGAAATTCGTGCCAATAACATCAATTGCTAGAATGCCGTCGTTGCACGATATAAGATGAAATTCAAATTTAACTATGGAAAATTTCCTTTTTATTACACTGAATCAAAAGCTAAAAGTCAAAATCACATCACTAGATCTTTCATGCTGGCTCCCAGCACATCCTCAGGTGAATTCTAAAACAGGTATCGTAAAAATTTGAAAAAGAGTCCACCGTGGAACGTCGCTTTTGTTTATATACATCGCGTTCAGCACACGAATGACTTCAAAAAACGTCACCATACTCTGACTTATGATTGTTGTGTCTTAATTGTTATTGGGTGAGTTCCGAAATAAAGTTCGAGTTATTGGTTTATTTGCTTCTTCTTGTTCGAAATTAACTGCATCCAAGTTGGAGGTATGAATCTGGGTATTTCATCGTTACAACATTTATCAGCGTTATTGACGATGTGTAAACTCTCCGCTAGCAAAGTCGCATTTTTGTTTTTGTGAGAAGAAATAACTCTTGCCTCATTCCACAGAGGGATGTGAGCTCCCTGGTTAACTAATCTTGCAAGTGCTGTAGAGTTTGAATGTGTTTTGACACTGTACTTGTGTTCCGCAATATGAAAGTTCAAATTCCTCATGGTGGATCCAATATAAATTCGATCTATGTCAGCAGTATCCAGGGCCTGTAAAGGTATTTTGTAAACTCCGAATCTGCTATTACTCGGAATTGGGTCCCGATCTTTTTTAATAGTTGACATTAGGTTGTTTGTTTTAATTCCAAAATTCAAGTTGTATTTTTTACAGGAAGATTTAAGTATATTCATAACTTTCGGAATATAATCCAGTGACCCAACATATTTGCGTTGACTGGATTCTTTAGTTATTGTAGAAAAGTTTGTGCTTCTTATTTTTCGATGGATCCGGTTAACAATATTTCTGGGGTACCCATATTCGTCTGCTATGGCATTTATTTCATTTAATTCTCGTCTCCTAGCAGTAACGCTTGAGCAATGTGTGTATGCTCTACGGATGAGAAACTGGAATGGAGATAGTTTATATGTATTAGGATGTGCTGAATAATATGGTATAATTGCTGATGTTGCACTGGGCTTGCGGTATACTGAAAAAGAAATAATTTGTGATACAGGATTTCTCTTCAACAGAAAGTCTAAAAAAGGGATAGTACAATTCTTTTCTAGTTCAACTGTAAAATTAATTGAGGTAATCTGCGAAGACAGCAGTTCAGCAAATTTATATAAGGAATCTACGTCATGGTTCCGAAAGACAAGAATATCATCTATGTATCGTAGATATAGGCACGGAGCTACAGGAGTAAGTTGTAAAACTCTTTCCTCTAAATCTTGTAATACAATCTCTGCCAGGAAAGGTGAGAGTCGGGAGCCCATAGGTGCTCCTTCCTTTTGTTGGTAAATGACATCTTGAAATTTGAAATAAGTTCTTTTGTAAACCAATTTCAGTGCTTCCAGGAAAGCTTGGATTTCCAGATCATTCATGGTTCCCAAGGATTGTAGTTTTTCTTCTATTAACTCATGTGCATATGTTATCGGTACACTTGGGAACAATGACTCGACGTCCAGTGACGCAAACCAAAATGGAGAGCTCCCTGGTACAAAGTCTTTAATTTTCTTTAAAGCTGCAACAGAACTGGGTACTGAATTGAGAAATCATAGTAATTTACCTACATCGTTCACCCGAACTTTATACCCAACAATTGGACCTAGAATCCCCAGAACTTTTCGGAAGACTAAAAATCCACAAAGTTGATTACCCGATTCGTCCACTTGTCTCAGGTGTCACTAACCCTCTGAGACCGCTTGAAAAGCTCTAGTACAATTGTTATCACCTTTAACTTCTAATTCAACCTATTCAGTACCCAGTTCTGTTGCAGCTTTAAAGAAAATTAAAGACTTTGTACCAGGGAGCTCTCCATTTTGGTTTGCGTCACTGGACGTCGAGTCATTGTTCCCAAGTGTACCGATAACATATGCACATGAGTTAATAGAAGAAAAACTACAATCCTTGGGAACCATGAATGATCTGGAAATCCAAGCTTTCCTGGAAGCACTGAAATTGGTTTACAAAAGAACTTATTTCAAATTTCAAGATGTCATTTACCAACAAAAGGAAGGAGCACCTATGGGCTCCCCACTCTCACCTTTCCTGGCAGAGATTGTATTACAAGTTTTAGAGGAAAGAGTTTTACAACTTACTCCTGTAGCTCCGTGCCTATATCTACGATACATAGATGATATTCTTGTCTTTTGGAACCATGACGTAGATTCCTTATATAAATTTGCTGAACTGCTGTCTTCGCAGATTACCTCAATTAATTTTACAGTTGAACTAGAAAAGAATTGTACTATCCCTTTTTTAGACTTTCTGTTGAAGAGAAATCATATATCACAAATTATTTCTTTTTCAGTATACCGCAAGCCCAGTGCAACATCAGCAATTATACCATATTATTCAGCACATCCTAATACATATAAACTATCTGCATTCCAGTTTCTCATCCGTAGAGCATACACACATTGCTCAAGCGTTACTGCTAGGAGACGAGAATTAAATAAAATAAATGCCATAGCAGACGAATATGGGTACCCCAGAAATATTGTTAACCGGATACATCGAAAAATAAGAAGCACAAACTTTTCTACATTAACTAAAGAATCCAGTCAACGCAAATATGTTGGGTCACTGGATTATATTCCGAAAGTTATGAATATACTTAAATCTTCCTGTAAAAAATACAACTTGAATTTTGGAATTAAAACAAACAACCTAATGTCAACTATTAAAAAAGATCGGGACCCAATTCCGAGTAATAGCAGATTCGGAGTTTACAAAATACCTTTTGCAGGCCCTGGATACTGTTGACATAGATCGAATTTATATTGAATCCACCATGAGGAATTTGAACTTTCGTATTGCGGAACACAAGTACAGTGTCAAAACACATTCAAACTCTACAGCACTTGCAAGATTAGTTAACCAGGGAGCTCACATCCCTCTGTGGAATGAGGCAAGAGTTATTTCTTCTCACAAAAACAAAAATGCGACTTTGCTAGCGGAGAGTTTACACATCGTCAATAACGCTGATAAATGTTGTAACGATGAAATACCCAGATTCATACCTCCAACTTGGATGCAGTTAATTTCGAACAAGAAGAAGCAAATAAACCAATAACTCGAACTTTATTTCGGAACTCACCCAATAACAATTAAGACACAACAATCATAAGTCAGAGTATGGTGACGTTTTTTGAAGTCATTCGTGTGCTGAACGCGATGTATATAAACAAAAGCGACGTTCCACGGTGGACTCTTTTTCAAATTTTTACGATACCTGTTTTAGAATTCACCTGAGGATGTGCTGGGAGCCAGCATGAAAGATCTAGTGATGTGATTTTGACTTTTAGCTTTTGATTCAGTGTAATAAAAAGGCAATTTTCCATCGTTAAATTTGAATTTCATCTTATATCGTGCAACGACGGCATTCTAGCAATTGATGATTACAAATGTTAATGTTTCATTTTCAAGTTATACTAAATTATTTTAAGGTATATCTGGTAGAATCGATGCATATCTGAGATTCATAATAATGCAGCTCAGTAGAATGAAATATTCCAAAATCTTTACACAAAATACGTTTTCTGTCACTTTGATATCTTATCCAATTCCAACCAATCTGTACATTCAAATAGGACAACTTTTAACTGACGTCGTTTAACAAAAATGACACCAACAAAGCGAAACGTATTGAAAAAAAATATCTCAGTCTCATTAGAAATTAACAAATTTTGCTGATTTTTAAAATCACCTTTACTTCAAATATCATATGAATGTTCTAGCAAAATTAGTTCTCTTAGACCTATATTATAACATTTGGAATGAAAATGACTCCACGTCCCTTATCGTGTGAGCTTTTTTCTCAAATGCGTTGAAATTGCGACAGACGGGGCAAGAGCAATGTTTGGAATTCTCACTAGACTCTTAGCACGGATTAAGGAAATCACACTGTCGGTGACTTGGTACCATTGCTGTATACATTAGGGAAACTCTGCTGGCTAAAAATACCAGAAAAACTAAAACATATTTTAAATGAATCAGTCAAATTTGAATGTTTTGAAATGCAAATAACAAAAATCAAGACATTTTAAAGTTTTGAAAAGATATGGGCAGTAAACAACACAAACAACTTTTGCTACACTCTGAAGTGTGTTGGCTATCAGGAGGTAAAATTTTGTCTCGTTTATGGGAATTGAGATACGACATAAGATTATTACTTATGGAGGTGCAATGTTTCATTAGCTATCGTTTGACACATTTTTCCTGGTCAGTCACATGGGCATATCATATCTTCATCCATTTAAATATGTTCAGCTTAAATCTTCAATGAGTAAATTTTGCAGTTTTTCAACTTGAAGACAAAATCGAAGTAATGATCGAAAAATTGGAATTGGGCATCATCGACTGTGGAACCAAAACTATGAGACATTTCGAGACGTCACAAATGTTACTGGTTCCAACGACGAAGATTTGCCCGAGAAGGAAACATCACTTATGGAACGACATTTAGAAGATTTGTAGCATAGTTTCCGGGAATACATTCCTGTTCCTCATGCAAGCAACAATCGGATTAGATATCCATTTACAATAAATGTGTTCGAACTAGAGCGGCTCAGAGCAGCAGAGGAAACCAAGCTCATAGAAATATCCACGGAAGGTGCGGTGAAATTGCAATTCAAGGAACAGTCCCTTCCAAATTTCTGGGGTCACTTACAAGCAGATTTTCCGGAAATACCGAAGCGGCCTATCAAAGTTATGATGCCTTTCTTAACGATATACTTGTGTGGAAAATCATTCTCTTCCATCGTTTATTTTAAAAATAATTATAGAAACCATTTAAAAAACGTAGTCAGGACACAGAATAAAATTTCAGCAACTATATAACAATTCTTGTAAGTGAAATGCAGCACCAGCGTTCTCATTAATTATCTGAATATATTATGCTCCATTTTTTACGACCCCAACTTGTGGTTAATGTGGTACGCCATAGGTGTGTACAAATTGTATTCAAGTAATTCTCTATTCTTCATTTCCATGTAACTTTTTGTATAGGTGTGTCATACTAATGGTGTTATATGCTTGTAATTTTAGCTTATCCAGAAAGAATTAAAGACAATTATTATTATTATTACACTGTCGAGTCACATTATTGTGACAACCAGATAATATCCTGAGCAACCGTCGTGTGCAGTGCTGACAGCAGCTCGACGGGCTGGGAGTGATTGAATAAGGTACTGGAAGGTGTTCACATGTATGTGGAGCAATGCTGACTACAGTGCATCTTACATCTGCTGGAGGGTGCGTGGTGGAGGATACATAGATCGAACAACACAATCGAGGTGGGCTAAGTCTGGGGCATTAGGGGGTTTGGGAAGTACTTTGTAGTCTTCATCGAGCCCTTCAAACCACTCTCGAACTTTTCTAGCTGTGTGAAACGTCGCATTGTCTTTCTGGAAGATCCCATTCGCTCTAGGGAAGACAATCAGAATGTATGGGTGTAGGTGGTCTGCAAAGATGAATTCCTAACAAATTCGGTTCATAGTTCCTTCCACAGGTATATGTCGGCCTAGGGAATGATGCGAAAACATTCCCCAGACCACAACGCTGCCCCCACCAGCTTGTGTTCTGCCAGCAGTGGTTGAAGAGTGTTTGTTCTCCGATGTTCCTCTCCTTATACGCCGACGTCCATCTGTTCTATAAAACAGAAAACGTGACTTATGGGAGAAGGCTATCCTTTGCCAATCAATTCCGATACTTACATGAAAATGTAAGCCTTTTCCTGCTGATGCGCCTTCGTTATTATAAGTGCAGTGACAACCAGTCTGCAACGGAGTCCCATACGCAGCAAGGTTCGCTGAACTGTAGTTTTAGACACAGTTCTGGAAGCCCTCCTGGTTCATCCGGCGAGTGAGTTGCTCCACCATAGCGTGTCGATCGGCCCTCACGAACCTTCGAAGCCAACGTTCACCTCTCACATCTACGGCACTTGGTGTTCCGCAGTTTTCACGTCATTTATTCGCAATGGAACCATTTCTCCAATCATGATACACTTTAATTACAGCAGCACGAGAACAGCTCACAAACTGCGCTGTTACAGAAGTACTGCCAACATTGGCCCGAAAAGCCAAAAAACATTACTTTTTGCAAATCTGATAAATCGTTCCATCTATCCATGAGAGCAAAGTGTGACATGCTTTCGGAATACCTACAGCACACCTTATGTACCCTCCAAACCAACTCACGACACGCACATTCTTTCATTGGCTACGCGCTGTTGCCGTCAAAAGTAGAAAGTGGTCAAAATAATATGACTTGATTGGGTATATTTTATTGCGTACGTTTCGTGAACCCGTAAGGGTCAGTGTCACTAGGATTACAGGCACCAAGATCCTTCTAGACTCACTACTTTATTTCATCAAGGGTCATGATCGAATACATTCTAAATGTAATAGAGTAATTATGTAGGCATTAGTATTTCGTGAAATTGTACTGTCACATTCTTGCGAAGCCGTGAAGATATGTGTTAAATGATATGCATGTGCATTTCGAAAATGCATTATGTACACGATTTCAGAAGCGAAAGAGCTAGGAGACACATGCTAATCTTTGCGACATTATTTACATTTACCTTTGATTTAAACTTTAGCATAATATTCCTACTTGTTTTCTCGTGAGCAAAACGAATCTCCCCTCTTCTGATGGCTCATGCAGCTCAACAGCAGCTGATGTTGGGCTGGAACCGTCATGAGATGTTTGATGGCAGCCCTACAGCAGCTGTTGGGCTGCCATCAATTTAGAGGCAGCGTTCTTGTTTTACTCGTAATTTTTTTAATGTGATGTTTCAAATTCCTCACAAGCTGGACAAACTTTAAGAATGAGTTTTGGCCAATTTTTTTTTCATTGGTTTGTGAGAAGGAAAAGTTTTATGTGTTGACCGATACTAAAATGAATTATTCCAAATGCAATGAGCTAAGCTGGTCACTCACGACGAAGAGATTTCTTTGGGGATCTTGGAATGTAGGCGTTCCATACAAAAAAGGTCTTGCCTCAGGGAATATTTTCAGATGAACTTCTTCTTCAATGGAGCCACAGCCTTAGGTGGGACCAGGCATTCTGAAGGAATATTCTTCGCGAGATCTCATAACGAGGAACTTTTATGAGGTGTTGTCGTTAGCCCGACATGCAAGTCCAACCAGGAGGACCGAGGGACAAAGTCCGTTCGGGGTCAACTTCACAGAGAAAAACCATCCACGCGTTCACGTCCCAAAACACAGGGAGCCTGCACAAAACCCCACAGCAATTGCAGACTAAAATGCCGAAGAAATCCGTATTTGAACATTCGTCAGAAACTTCCGCCTGTCACACAGTGCAGAACGACTTAACAAAATGCGCTTTGCAGATAGTTTTCAGATGTACTACTACTTAACAAATGAAACTTTTCTGTTTGGAAAATAAACACAGATTTTCTTTGAATCGGTAACAATTACAGCATGGTTAATATTTGTCCTTTAATTTTATTATTTTTTTCCTTCGGAAGGGTAAGTCTGCTATCAGCTGATATGTCGGTATATTTTGCTCAATTATTGTCCATCTGTTTTGCTTCTGTTATGGACCTTTTGAATTCCAACTCTTCCTATATATATGTATTTTGCTTCTGGGCATGAAATCCCTTTCCAGATCTTTCCACTTCTTTTACATCTCCTTTTTGGTGTCCGCCGCGTTCGTCCTGACATAGTCTTTTGCAGTTGTGTCCAAATATTATATTTGTGATATCACTGCCACCAAGAAATCCATTCTGATTAATGGTGAATGCAGAGCAAATGTTTTGTATTGTATGGATAAATTTTCAGGAATTCAAGGTCTCTTTAAATATGTGTAAAGATTAGATTCATTTATAAGTTCTACGAAATATCAACTGCATTTCTATTGATCACATTTTCGGATTAACTGCCAAATATCCCTTCGGCAAGTTCCTTATGTACACTTATCGCAAGAAAAATAGTTGCATCCTGAAGGAAGCAACCGACAGGAGTGAAAATTGGTGATTTGGTTTGCCATTATGAGATATGCAAATGATTTAAGTATCACGCTCGGCCGCGATTCTGACGCAAGTCAGGAGGGGTCGTAGCGCTGTGCCTGAACGTCTACATAAGGTCGCCCGATTGCGTGTGCTTGCTATTCTGACTCGTGCTGTTGTGGAGAAAAGTTCGGGAGCAATTCGAACAACTGGAGGAGTTCGCAAGGGGCCGAATCCTCGGGCTCCGGGAAACCGAAAGGTGTTATCACCGTATATACCGGTCGTGCGGATATCACCATATCACGCTGTTGGCGGTACTAGATACCAAAAGGCACGCAACAACGACAGGAAGGTCGATTTAGACGAACCTATGAGACAAGAGGACCAGCGGGTTGTCAGAGATGCGAGCAGTGTCCGAACAGCCACAATTCCGGATATTCACTGAGAAGTGGTGTCCTCCATGCACCGTCCGATTAGTGTCAGCGCAAATCACAGATGGCTGCACGATGCAGGGTTACACGCACACAGACCGTTAGGACGACAGTCCTCAACAACAGTGCATCGTCGCCAAAGGCTGCAATGGTCTCGTGCCAGACCCTCGTGCCAGACCCTCGTGGAGCCACCCAGAATGGCAGCGGGTGATCTTCAGTTACGAGTAACGCTTTTGTCTTGTAGGAGACGAACACCGTGTCCGTGCTTTGGAGCACCATGGTCAGCGCCAAGATAAACGTTTTTTTCCGAGCATCACATGCCCAGAAAGCCTAGTTTCATGGTATGGAGGCGATTGCTTACGATGCCAGATCAGCTTTGTTGTTCATTAAAGGCACTTAGATAGCGTTACGTTAGTGCGGTCCTGCAACCAGTGGCTTTACGTTTTGTGAACATTCACTCCGGTTCGAATTTCCAGCAGAACAACGCTGCAGTCTCAAAAGCTTGCCTTCAAGTTTCTGACACTCTGCCATGGCCAGCCGCATTGCCAGACCTGTTGCCGATTGAAAATGTGCGGGATGCCATTGGACGCGCTATCCACACTCCAACCCTACCCCACAATCTGCAGGAACTGAGTAAGGAGTTTCGAGCTGCATGGGATGGCATATCGCAGGACACCTGTACATCTCCATGATGTGTGGGCAAACTTGGCGGCCCGACGCCGTACTGAGATACATTACTTATTGGCGTGTAGTTCAATACATATTGCCCATATGAGTCTCAGTATTTAATGACATCTTTTCCTGGTAACTTTTACTTTCCTCCTGAATAGCATTGCAATCGGATACGTCCTTCAGGGTGCAACTATTTTTCAGACGATGAGTGTGTCATTATGGAATGTGGAAGGCGGTATTTCAGGATTTTATTATTTGAAACGCATCCAAGTATACTCTATTCCATCTTTGAAAATATGATATGAATTCCAGTGAAGAATGACACTACGCTCTTTCTGCTAGGTCTCATCGCAGGGCGTTCGTCCGAGTAGGCTATGAAACGAGATGCAAACGAGATGTGCACGCAATGAAGGAGATATTCACGGCATTTAAATACCCAATGCATGAAACGTAAGAGAAAGCCAAGCATTTCATTTTTTGCATTTTTGATCTCTGATATTTGCGTATATACATTTAGAAAAAGAAAATTTGCGTTCTGCGATGCATTGTGTTTTCCTATATCCGAGAAATGAATCCATAGTGTATGTTACGCAAAATTGAAAATAGCAAGATGTTTGAAACCATCATCACAGATTTGCATACGGAACCTTACTGGAAAAATATAATTTGCGTGTTTCTGTTACTTGTAAACTTTTGATATTTTGTTTTGCACCAAAGGAAATAATTTGATGCATCAGCAATGTTGAAATTTATATAAATCATATCAACTGATATACCATAAACCAAACTTTAATATCTGGTGATGAATATCTAGGGACAGGCAGTGACCCTCTGAAGAGAAAGTTAAAAGAACTAGGCATCTGGTTCTAGAAAGATGTAATTATTATCCTTTATTCACTTTCATGCGAAACGAATTTAAGTGAATCTGTGAACAACTAAACAACGGTAATCTCAATGCAGAGCCTGGAACCCTGATATTTTGCACACTTATTTCTTCCCATTCGAAGAATTCGTTGGACACACTGCATTCATATTCAAGGAAATAAACAGGCACGAATTTTTAGGGAGAACATTTTTTCTTTTTGAAGAGCCCTCTTCATAATAATACTTTTATACTCTGATTAAAAGCAAAAACAATAAATGCATGCTATAGGCTCAGTAGATCTGAAAATGTTGAATAACATTTGAAATTTTTGCATTCGCAATTTAATATTTTAACTTCGTTAATAACACTTTGAACGAAAGTTCGAAAATAAAGGAAACGTTCTTTGACCATTTAGCATATTGCGAAAATGCATACTGGGTTGCGCGTGAGCATTTACATATTATGTTAACTTTCTTGTGACATTGGGTGTGTGCATAAGTTCTAGACATTTTTGTAGGCTTCAAAGAAAGGAGGAGCACGCAACAAATAACGTGCCTGGAATTCAACATAATTGCCGTCATTTTGTATGACCTCTTGCCGCTGTCTATGAGTAGGTGAATCCCACGCCGGAAAAACTCCTGTGTTTTAGCGTCAAAAGTTATGTAATGCCGTTTTCACATCGTCCACGTCATCGAAGGCTTGGAGACCGAAGGCGTTCTGTAATGGTCGGAAAAGGTAGTAGTCCGTAGGTGCCAGGTCAGGGGAATACGCCGGGTGAGGTAACACTTCCCAACCAAGGTCCAGTAAGTTTTACCGAGTGAATAAAGCAGCATGAAGTCTAGCGTTATCGATGAAGGATCGCGCCTTTGCAATTGAAGAGAGACGGACGCTTTTATCTCAGTTCTTCTCGCAATCCGGCCCCTTGTTGGCAGTAGAGGTCAGTATTTATATTTCGATTCGGTGCCAACACCTCCCACTGGATAATTCTGTAGACAACCCACCAAGCACACAACAGTTCCTTTAAGGTCGTTGGAGCAGTTTTCTCACCCTTGCACACAGACTGTCGAAACTTTACATTACGGTACAGATCCCATTTCTCATCACTCGTTATAATTCGTCCATAACACGGTTCATCTCTCTGACGAGAAAGCAAAGAAACGCAGTTAAGGATTCTCATCTTTCGTTCCTTTGCAGAAAGCTGGTGCGGAACCCTCTCACCCTTTAACGACCACAACTCTAAAATATTGATCACTCTAAATACCATTGTGCCCAAAGCTGTCTGTTGGTTTACTTCTTTGTTTAATAACAATACTGATGACTGAATATGATCCCTGATAATCCCTCATAGGTCTAGGTCATGCATATTTAAAGAACAGGCAACGCTAGGGAATGTAACTTACGCTAGACAGGCGTTTCAGTCGGCTATTTTCATTTTTATGCATGGGCGTTTTGGGCATAAATGATCGTTAAAGGGTTAAACAACTTGGTGATGAACCCAATGCGTATATATTCGTCTTTCGACTGTTGTTCTGTGTACCCACAGCGTTTCCGGTAATTCCTGAACGGTTGGATGTTGGTCGTTTGTTATGGCTTGGTCCACCTCCTCATCATAAACCATGGATGTTCGTCCAGAACTTGGTTGCTCTTCACAACTTTTGTATCCGTCCCGGAATTTCTGAAACCAACGCCGACATGTGCGGTCATCAATTGCATCTTCCCCATTCACTTGACAGATATTGCAGCAAGCCGCGGATGCACTACTGCCTTTATTGAACTCGTACGTAAACAATCTCGAATATGCTCCTTATCGCATGCCACGTTACACCATCCGTTATTTCCGTTACGGATGACTTACTGGGACAAACCTAGTGCCTTTATATGCTGTACTGCACCACGCTTCAATGACCGGAAATTCGGTATACCAACGTCATCTGTGACGTAAATACTCCGAATGCAATTTCCATCTACGACAAAAACAGGTAGAACTTTTGCACACACCCAGTACATACTGCACATGAAATTCAGGTTTAGATACAAACCTGAGGGTGCTTAAATGAAAATCAAAGTTGTGAATCGAGGCACATGATATACATGATATTTCAGTTTTCTTGCTGAAATTTAAAAAAGGGAAGGAATGGCGGACAGCCAGACAGAAAGATTATTGTGTATCTTGAGAAGCTTTTTATAAGTACCGAGGGAAAACAATATATTTCATTATCCCATCCTTGGTATTGAAGGATTGCAAAGAATGAGGAACATCATGAGGAGCCATGAAAAACAAATGACTCTCGCTGATGGATGTAATGCAGGAAAACCAGTTTCATCAACGAAATAAATAACTCTTCAACTAAACACGATACGCTGATAAGTACAATGTGCTCTTCCTTAAAATTGCATGTGTGATGATCAGGAGGATCCAACTGAACTGTACGACCACAAATTAATGAAGCGATCATACATTTATATTTGCGCGAAAGCTCAATATTCTGAGCCTTCTTTGAAAAGCATTTGCCCTTTTAAAGAAAGGCAGGTAATTAATTCAAATGTAACGTAGCAGAAAGCTATAGCTACATCTAAACTTTTCAACGTTTTTTCAAGCATAAGAAAGTTTGAATACCTGGGTCATTGTTTTGAGCCACATGCGGGTTGGAAAAGGAAAAATACAGATAGGGTGACTACAGAAAAATGCATTAAACACAGCTCAATTGAACACAATTCGAACTTTCTTATTCCTTCTGAAAGTCATTTCCTTCTCAGTTTAATCAATAAAGCATTTTGTAATGGGTTCTATTACAAATCACTGAATCCTGGAATTTTCCCAATACCACTCTCATTGTTGTTTAGCTTACAGCAGTATCACGATAAAGAATATTTGACGAATTTCAGAGAGACAGCTCATAAGCTTTATGAGAAAAAGAATGAAAATATTCGCAAACACTGAAGAATCAAACTTGATCATGAGGTTAAAATACTCATGAGATGCATTATAGCGTCATTGTGATATTCCTTACAAGTTCATTTCTTGGAATATGTTTGGTTTGGATACGCGATGTGTAGATGCGATGATCGTTGCAGTGTCATACCTAATTTCATATCAAAAAATTATAAATTTTCCAAAATGCTTTTTGTCTTCTCTCAGTAGAATAATTCAACTTCCACACAGATTTATTTACCATAATTCAGTTTGTATGAGGAGCGAATCTCCTAAATCTATGCCATTTAGGAGTGACAGAGCGTAGCTGGCATTTGATCTTCCTATCTTTGTTAGCACGTTGCAATAACAAATGTGGTTATTGATTTAGATATACTGATAGTTATTGGGTGTTAATGCCTTGTCACAAAGTTCCGTAATATTTTGGCCCAAGTGTGTACAAGGCTAGAATATGGCATTTAATGGCACCACTACAATTTCAGCAAACTTCCAGATTAGAAAAATATAGGAAAGAAAATATTGCAGGGTGTATTTTTGTGACCTTTTTCGTTTATTACCACTTACACCATAAAGATATAGATACCAGTCTTTTTATCATTCAGAAAGGAAAAATAGAAGTATTAGAATATAACTTTTTTATGCTCACAGGTTTTAAAGCGCCGTATTACCATTTTTGTATGCAATCACGAAATGGCGGGGAAAGCTCGTGTCGTATCATCGTGGACATCATTCGCATAAAGAATAAATCTACAGATATTATTTAAGAATGCGAGTGTCACTTTTGTACGTGTGATAATTTTTCAGCATGTTTTTGAAATATGTATCCTGCAGCTTCCAATAATTCTAACTGCTGACCATCCGTTTGACACGCCAGTGGAAATCGACCTTTGCATGTCGTGAGGGTAATAAATTTTCTTGGAACGTCACAAACAAACATTTCGTTGTTGGCTACAGTTCAAACCATGTACTTTAGTATTATGAATGAGGTATTGCCCATTTCTGAAATTTGTAGTTCAGTGATTTGCACTCAATGAGAATTATTCTAATCACTTTTGTATAATTTACTTTTTGCACAAATTACTGTGCACCATAGTGTACAAGAATTAAGTTCATGTTCTCGGTTTATACAAAAGCACAAATTATGATATTTTATATGTTTCTGTATTTTAAGCAATCGTATTTTTCGGAAAGCGGTGTACTGAACGTGAAAGTAACAGTAAATATTAATTGGTGATGGTTCTCGAGGTATTGTCGCTAATCTGTTTTGCGTAATCGCGCTGAAGTTTGCTTATTGTTCCGAAGCAAGCGCTTATATATCAAACATGGAGAATCTCGTGTCACGTTCCAGCTGTAATTTTCTAACAATGTAAGGAACCTTCTTCCCCTGTATGTCTATAGGTTTTCAGGAGTTTTTTTAATGTTTCTTATCTGTTTCAACAAAAGAGATAAGGTTTTTGTAAAAGAAATCCAAATGAGATATTAAGAAACGTTCCTTGGACTACATATTTCTTCTCAGTGTGGGATATGAAGACTGCAGTTTTTCCAAATCTTTTTATTTTCCTGTTTTCTGTTACCCAAGAATCGCGTCGTAAATTAATCCCCTTTTGCTTTGCTCTTCCATCACAACAACGATCATTTGGCTTTGTTTTCTATCGTAACAATGCCCCTTTATCTTTTAAGGCATGAATTTTATCTAGAAGACAGAGAAATGCCATTTTTGTATGAAAAATTAAATTCAAATTTATTTTCCTGAGACTCAGATTCATGCGTATAGTGGCAACAGAACTTCGTGAATTATATAAAGAAATTTTGTTGGTTAGTCTTGTTCCCTAATTCCAGGGTCGGCTAGAAAACACCGAATCAACTTTAAGGAATGCGATGCCTTGCCTCTGCTATTTGTTTTACACAAGAAGCTATACCAGATTGAGCAATTTTTTTCGAGTACTAAAAAAAAGTACACAAAAATGCATATTAACCGTTTTTTGTTATGTTACATGTATGACGTTTTCAATTTTTCTGACACTCGAACATGTAGTGAATTTTATTTGTGTGATTAAAACAGTATGGTTTTAAAATTTGTAAATTTACAATCTGTAATGCACAATTGGATTTTCAGGTTCCCAAAAAACCAGGAAATAAGAGCTAAATGGATTGAGGCTGTTAAAAGGAAGAACTGGGAGCCTTCAAAGTCAAGCACGTTATGCTCAGAACACTTTGGTGAACATCAATTTGATAGAAGTTCCACTTTAAGAGTACATTTGCAGCCTGATGCTGTACCTGATGAATTTGATGCACTTCCTGATCCTTTAAAAAAGGTAAATTTCGAAATATTGATAAAATATGCACCATTATAATTATAAATTAAATTTAATGTTATAATTTATTTGATGTTCGGATTAATATTAACAACATATCAGATCACTTCAAAGAGCTAAACTTCCCATTATTGGTATTATATTAAATTCAGCATTAAGGTAATTTATTAATCATTTACACACATGTATGTAAAAACGCTGTAAACAAAATATTTTCCAAAAAAATTGGATTATTTTTGCATTATCACTAATTAAAACTCATAATTTACAGATGATAAAATTAAGAAAACCACCAAGAGAGCGAAAAATTGAAATGCAACCTGAAGTTCCGGAAACAAATATTAAAGTCAAATTGGGTGGAATTTTACTATTACAAAAAGATTATAAAAAAAAGTACATTGCCACAAATTATAAATTGTTAAAATGTTGAAAAAGAATTAAAGCTTTGTTGCAGATGCAAAATAGAAATAAGAAAATAATTGCAAAGCTAAAATAATGTTATGTCATGTCTCAAAAAAAGAACTTTTGTCAATAGCGACGTTTTAGAAATGTTCGACACAATTGGTCCAAATAATACATTTTTGGAAAGACAATTGATCTAAGTTTCGGGTGGTAAACAACTGTGTTTTTACTCTGAACAGCTGAAAATCTTTGGCATTACTCTGCATTTCTATTCTCCACAAGCATACAATTATGTGCGTGACACATTTGATCATGCTTACCACACACTCGTATGCTATCCAAATGGTATAGCCGAATAGACGGGTCTCCTGGATTTACACGAGAAGCATTAAATACATTGGGATAATTCTCAAAACATAATTCTCACACTATTCTATGTTCATTGGTGTGGATGAGATGGCTGTAAGGAGACACATTAAATTTGATGATTCTGATTTCCATGAATATATGAATCATCATCATCATCATCATCATTGTCAACCATTATCAATCCACTGCTGGACGAAGGTCTCCCCAAGTTTTCTCCACAACGGTCTGTCTTGTGCCAGTCTCCTCCATGTCACCCCTGCATACTTTCGAATTTCATCCACCCATCTCCCATGTGGTCTTCTTCTGGGTCTTTTCCTGTCCCTTGGAATCCAATCTAAAATTTCGGCTGTCCATCGATGATCTGTCCTTCTGGCAGTATGTCCAGCCCATTGCCATTTCAGGGATTTAACTCTGATCATGATGTCTTCCACTCTTGTCATTTTTCGGATCCACGAGTTCCTCTTCTTATCTCTCCTGGCTACACCAAGTATGCATCTCTCCATGCTTCTTTGAGTTGTCTGCAGCCTTTGTATGTCTCTTTTAGTTAAGGTCCACGTCTCTGCACCATACGTAAGCACTGGAAGGATGCATTGATCAAACACTTTTCTTTTAAGACATAATGGCATATTGCTCTTGAAAATTATGCTGTTTCTTCCAAAAGCTCTCCAGGCAAGTTTTGTACGCCGATTAATTTCTTCATCAATGTGACCCTCACTTGATATCTGCTGTCCAAGATAAACGTATGTGTCTGTTATCTCCAGCTTTTCTCCATCAATCGATAAATCTTCATTTCTTGCAAAAGCATTGAACATCACTTTTGTCTTCTGAAAGTTCATTTTTAATTCCACATCTTTACTCTTGTCAGCAAGTTCCTGGATCATACTCTGCAGCTCTGATGGGCTAGTTGCAAAAATGACTACGTCATCAGCAAAACGAAGGTGGGTTAGATAATCTCCATTAATCTTTATCCCCTTGTTTTCCCAGCTCAGTGACTGAAAAACACCCTCCAATGTGGCATTCAGGAGCTTCGGAGATATGGTGTCACCTTGTCTCACTCCCTTTCCAATTTTTATGTGTGTTGTATTTTCAAACAGCCTAATCTTTGCACTTGCATTTTCATAGATGTTATTAATAATATTAATGTATGCATCTTCAATACCGTAGGATTTCAGAGCCATTGTAACTGCTGATGGTTTCACCGAATCAAAGGCTTTTTCATAATCGATAAAAGCCATGCACAATGGAAGTTCATATTCCCTCGCTCTTTCAATTAGTTCTCTCAGCACATGGATATGATCTATTGTGCTGTAGCCACTCCTGAATCCAGCTTGTTCTCTCGGTTGAACAATGTCCAGTGTTACCTTCAAGCGGTGTGAAAGAACTTTAGTGAATATTTTATAAACTACTGATAGGAGGCTGATAGGTCTGTAGTTTCCGAGATCCTCAATGTCACCTTTCTTATGTAGCAGGATCATTGTAGCAATGTTCCAATCCTCTGGAATCTTTCCTTTATTAAGGCATCGAGTGAAAATTTGGGCGAGTACTGTTTCGATTTCTCCACTTGCTTCTTGTATGATGTCTACAGTAATTCCATCTTCTCCTGGAGCTTTTCCCCGCTTCATGTTCTTGATTGCATGTGCAACTTCTGCTGGAAGGACTGGAGGAACTCTGGTACTGGTATCTTTCATGATGTCTGGAGTGCATGTATCATCCCTTTCATATAATTTGGAGTAGAAATCTTTCACTCTTGTCAAAATTTCGCCTCTATTTCTTGTTACAGAACCAACTTCTTTTCTCAGTGCCATAATCTGTTTTCTTCCCTTACTGAGATGTCCCTTTGCTATCTTTAGGCTTTGGTTGTTTTCAATTGCTTTCCTCACTAGTTCACTGTTGAATTTTCTTACGTCTTCAGTGATACTTTTTCGTACTGTCTTGCATAGCTCTATATATTCCACTTTGGAAGTCACATCTTCTTTAGTTGTCCTCATCTCTCTTCTTTTTTGCATCAACATTTTCGTTTTTCCTGATAATTTATTTACATGCAACTTGTTCTTAGACCCAGCTAATTTTGTTGCTGTTTCCATAAGAGCTTTGGTTACTTTTCTGTTAACTTCAGAGATGTCCACTTCTTCCGATGTTAGGCCTTCTAAAGCAGAGAACCTGTTCTCCAGTTCCAACTTGAAGGTAATATGGTGTTTTTTAAGGTTGGTTATGTCAATAGATTTTGTTTGTCTTATGAGCTTGCCACGTTCAAGTTTAGTGTTGAGGTGCATCTTACATCTCACCAATCTATGGTCACTACCTGTGTTGAACTTGTTTAGCACACTGCAGTCTTCTATGACGAATTTTTTGTTACACATAATAAAATCAATTTCACTTGTCGTCCTATTTGGATGTCTCCATGTCCATTTCCTGTGTGGCTTTTTCTTGAAGAAGGAGTTCAAGATGAAAAACCCTTCTGCCTCTGCAAACTCAACGAGAGTATTTCCACGCTGGTTTCTGTTGCCGTGACCGACTTTACCTACTGAAGTTTCATTCTGTTGCCGTTGCCCTATTTTTCCATTGAAATCTCCCATAATTATTTTCAAGTGCTGCTTACCTTTATTATTTAGATGACAAATTTCCTCATAAAATTCTTCAATTTCCTCTTCAGGATGACTTGTGGTGGGTGCATAAGTTTGAATAATCTGAGCCTGGTATCTTCTCGATAGTTGGATAACGAGTCGTGCAGCTCTGTCAGAGGAACTTTCAACTTCTACCACTTTCTCCTTCAGTTTCTTGTTTATTATAAATCCAACATCACTAGTTCTGCCAGTATCTGTCCCACGATAGTAGAAGAGATGTCCACTTTTCAGTTCGATGAGATCTTCTCCTTTTCTCCTTACCTCACTTAGCCCCACGATGTCCCACTTGATCCTTTGTAGTTCCTCTTCCAATTCAAGAAGTCTTGAATCAGAAGATAGGGAGCGTCCATTGTACGTTGCCAAGGTCAGCATCAGATGGCAGCCTAGTCCGGTCTTCCGGGGATTCTTAGCACCCTCTGCCTTCATGTCGCAATGGCCGATGCCTTGGCCAGGTACATTCCAGCTGCCGGAGACTGAGGGCCAAGATTTAAGTTGTGGAGTCATTTTGGAGGGGTTTGGCCATAACTCACCACGCTGGCCAAGCGGGTTGGTGAGTGTGGGATAGAATTTCCTCTAATCCCGATGGTATAGTTATACCGCTATTGGCGGTCGTCAGAGCCCCTTTAGTGGGAACAGGATGCACCACGAGAAGGCGGGGTTGACATTTGTCAAGGAGAGGCTGTGATGTTAAGCATCACCTGACCTTACAATATTCGTACAGAAATGATTACTGATACAGTGCCAGTTGCTAAAGATGCTTTTGTAATGATGTTTGTGGCAATCAATTCAAACTGAAAACTTCCAATTGGGTATTTTTTGGTTAATGCTTAAACCTCAGAACAGAAATCAAATTTAATCTTGCAAGCTTTAAATCTTTTGCACATGATGGGAATAAAAGTTATTTCAGTAATCTTTGATGGTTTGGCATCTAATTTAACTGCTGCTAAACATTTGGGTTGTAGTTTTGATACGTTTCTATTAACATGAACATTTACACACCCAAGTACTGGGCACAAAGTAGATGTATTTTTAGATTCTTGGCATATCTTGAAACTGATACGAAACACACTTGGTGACAAAAAGGTAATTTTTGATAAAGATGATAAAATTATTAAATGGGAATATCTGAAAAATGTGTATGAACTACAAGAAAAAAAAGGCTTGCATGCTGGTAATAAATTAAGAGCTGCACATATTAAATTTTAAAAACAAAGGATGAAGGTTGAATTAGCTACCCAACTTTTTAGCCGTTCGGTAGGTGATGCATTAAAATTATGTCGTACTTTACAATTAACAAATTTTGAAAGTGTGGATGCCACTATTGAATTTGTAGAAACATTTAATGACCTTTTTGATGTCTTAAATCTAATAAATATGACACAGATTTCATTTAAAAAACCTTAAATCCAAAATCTGAAGAAAAATCACTTGCTTTTTTAAATGAAATGCATTTGCATATTTCTAGTTTAAAGGTGAGACGTTGTGGAGAATCCATTTTAAAATCTTCAAGAAAAACAGGATTTCTTGGATTCTTGATAAATATAAGGAGTACTATTGTCCTGTGTAATAATTATGTGAAATGTGATAATGTTTTGTGTTACTTCCATTGTATAAATGTTATCTTCCATTGTATAATGTGAAGTGTGATAATGTTTTGTGTAATCTTTCATTGTATTTTTTTCATTTATAAAACATCATGGTGGTTCCAATAATAACCCAACAGCCAGACAATTCCGATTAGCGTATAAAACAACACTGATTCATTCTGAGCTAAAAGGTTGTGACACTGGAAATACTATTCCACTGGTTCATGTGTCAATTTTGGGAGTTACCAGCCCAACTAGTTCTGAAGATGTAATTAACCAATCAGTTTCAAAGTTTCGAATGGTAAATGATGAAAATATAAATCTGACAGAACCGCAAACAACTGACCATGACTATATGTTTTTTTCCCAATAGCATTAGTGAGTTTTCAGAAACTCTCATTGAATATATATCTGGTTTTGCTGTAAAAGAATTCTACAAACTATGCATTGTGAAACATGCTTATGTGCACTTACTACTGATAAACGGTCTCATAGAAGAGAAATATTAATAGCAATTAAGAGTAAAGGGGTTTAATCGTTCTCTCTGATGACGTTGTAAAAATATGTAAAAAATCAGATGTTTTGTTTAGATGTGCAATAAATATATGTGGTGGTGATGACATTCGTAAATTTCGGATTAACAAAAGTGTAAGTGGAGTATTAAAATGTTTATTTCCAACAATAACATCTTTTCATTTTTAGTTAATCATATGTATGATATGTCTCCTTTTCAACGAATAAGATTATTTGCATATAAATATTTAGAACTAAGATATAAATACTTTTGTAAAAACCTAATTCAGAAGCACAATAATATTCAACAACTATATACTAAATCAATACTTTTTAAAGGTCAATAGGTTTTCATTTCTGCATCTATAAATTCTAGTATCAGACCCAGGTAATCAGAGTTTATAATGCCAAATTATTTGCAGGAAATTTTCCAAATATTTCGCAGAAATAACATACACATCATTCCAGAGACATGAGATAATGGCAAATTATTCAAAAGTTTTAGTGATTTAATAATAAAATTTGTTTTTCTGTAAAATTAACCATTAGTATGGTGCTGTCGGAAAGCTGCAGCCGTGTGGTGGCCGTTAGGCATAGCGACTCGGAAGCGCACTGCTGTACTTGACGGGGCGTCACCGAGCTGCACCCGTTAAGGTTTGTATCTACTGAACATTTTTCAAGTCTCATAGTGCCACTGCTGGCAATATAGTCATAATCCAAATAAGATGCCTTGAGTTTTAAAGACATTTTTCACGAGGGGGGAGTTTTTATGAGCGCATTGACATTACTGTTTTGCCGATCTTTGTACAGCTTTACCATAACCCTCATAATGGTGCAGTAATTGAATACTCACAGTTTATTAATAATATATAAGTGCCAGTTATTGTGATAACAATGGTACCATTGTTTCAACCCTTACGAACCCTCATCAGAAATCAGACTGTCAGGTGTTCTAACCAATAGATGAAGAGGTCCCGTAAGGGTCTAAACCGTGGCCCCATTCTTACAATAACTGGCATTTATATATTATTAATAAACTTTGATTATTAAAGTACTACATAAATGCTTTGATGCCAAGTTGTACTTGCACGAATTTATGTTCAGAAAATGATATACCAAGCAAAATGTTTTTACAAACTTCCTTGTTGTCCTTTCAGAGAACTACTGGTCAACATGCTCTTGTAATGTCCTCTGTCGACTATAGCAGTGCGTTCCCGAGTAGCTAGGCCTAGCGGCCACCACACGGCTGCAGCTTTCCGACACCACCGTATTAATAGGTTAATTTTATGGAAAAACTTTTTATTATTAAGTTACTAAAATTGTTGACTAATTCGCCATTATATCATGTCTGTGAAAAATTACATATGTTTTTTCTGGGAAATTTTTGGGAATTTTCACGCAAATAATTTGGCATCGTAAACTCCCTGATTACCCGAGACCCATCTGTTAAGTTTTTGTTTTATTTGACTTTTGTTTTATTTGACCCAACATTTGTCTTCTTTATCAGGAAAGGCATACATTTGCCCTAAAGATTCTTGTGTTCGCATACACAAAAATTCCATATCATCTAATGGTAAAACTCGTACAATATAATGATGAACGGACTTTTTGGGTTTCCATTCTGTGAAAACATAGTTTCCAGCATTCTGAGTTCCCAATTATTTATTTATTGCTCCCGTCTATTCTGTAGCTTTGTGAAGTCGACGAGGCCTTTTGATTCTTCGCGGCAGTAATTGGTTGGCACCATGACTTTTAGTCATGGTGCCAACGTATTCAGCAGAATTTATCAGCTTGCCTCCCAGTATTTTGTGTCACAACAAACACTTCACAATTCCGCCTATTCCATCCACTACACCTTTTTCATGGCTTATTGCGAAGAAACTCCAAATTATTTGCAGTTTATGCTGTTCGAACATGAAGGTCAAATTCGTGAATAAATAACGCTGCGTAAATTGACTGGCTACACTGTTACAAAAAATGCTATTTCTTCAATATGTGGATATTTGTCTTTTAATTCTAAAATCAAAGTCTCTAGGAAAACATGCAGAGCAATTTTGTCATGGCTTGTTTCATCGCGTATTAAATCATAACCCTGTCTATTTTCAAACCACGCATATGATGTAAATATTGTTACTTGTTTATAACACCAATGTACACTATGTGTTTCATTTTGCATTTTGATGCTGAAATTCTCTGCAAAATCTACTTGTACCCCTGCTTTGGTTTTTGAAATGATTTTCCCTCTTGAAAAAAATTCTGTTGACGTCTTTTGATAAAGTGTGCTTCAAGAATTATGCTATGTATTTGGCTCCGCAAAACTTGAGGGCATTTTTTACTGTGCCTGTATGTGACAGTTTAACTTGCATTTGATTAACTTTCTCCCTCTGTTACCATTTAAGTTTTTTTCATGTGCATTATCCAATCTATTGAGCTCAGGTTAATTCGAAACTATATTTTAGTCACAAAGGTGGTGGCATTTATGTTCCGTCATTCAATTCTGAAAGCATGGCAACGAGTGTCCATGTATTCATGGTTAAAAGTTCACTTTCAAAGTACAAAGATTTTGTTCATGTACTGCCACCTAAAACCATGACTGCTGAGACACTGTTTAATGTTTTACAGAAAATAATCATTGGCTTAGAAAATAAAGGTTTTACTGTGATTTGTGTTACCACTGACAGCAATTCCATCGATTGTAAGTGTATGTCATAAGTCGTAAGTGTATTTTACTGTTATTTGTGTCGTCACTGACAACAATCGTAGGTGTATGCCAGTTTGTCAATGAATGATTAATGAATGAATAACTGTTAAATGAGTATATTTTGGATCATTTTTTTTAACCAGATGAAGGTGTAGTTCAGGCATTATTTGTGTGTGGGATGGAGTAAGCTCAAATAAATTCAGGCCTTAGCCTTTTTGAAATCGAATTTTTGTGTTTGGAGTAATTTTGTGTTTCATGAGTATTATTCTGTGTCAAAACAAATCACCCCTAGCTTATACTAGGGTTTATAGGATTCGTACTTGGGTATCTTTTGAAATAATTCCACTAGACAATCATTTCTCTTTGGTACAAAATTGTTAATGTAATTTTTTTTCTTAGATTTTTGATCCGGCCATTTGCAAAATGTTTTTTTTCTTCCCTTTTGTTTTCCTTCCCCAATATTAAGTATATATATATATATATATATATATATATATATATGTGTGTGTGTGTGTGTGTGTATACATATAAAGTGTTATTTTTTACATCTATTGTAATATGGAAAACAATTTTGAAATGTTGATGTTAATTTTTTTTGTAATAAATACTCATTTTGCTCTATAATGAAGTGTGACACTTTCTGTCTGAATATGTGGGGTTTTAAAACTAAAGTTTTGATTCCTCATTAACCTCTGCTCCTGCAATGTAAAATATCAGAAATTTATTGCTTGTAGTATTAACGAAATTCCAGTTAAATTAAATTATCATGTTGAAGTCCTAATTATGTCAAGTGTTGTCATAATATATTTCTATAATTATTTGATACTATATTGAAAGTGAAGTTACTTGATTTAAACAGAATGGATTGTTATTTTTTTTCTGTACGATTATTGCTTATACGCGAAAAATTTTAAGATTTCATTACCTAACAATAACTTCGTAAATTACCGAATTTGCATAAAATATTCATTGGTTTTAGTAGATTGGATCGATATGAGGGAAATCCGTTCCACATAGTTTATGAACCGGAGTTTCGAAAATTACCAAGTGTGCACATTTTTTTATACTAGGGTGAAACTAAAACAGCTGTGTGATTGTAAATTTAAAGTACTAAGAAATACAGGAAAAGCATCTACTCTACGCTTTGAGACATAGAGGAAAGAAGTTCTTTCCACCGTACTTTGCGATGTTATACACTTGCTCGCGGACTTACAGCCGAGCAGCATTTTTTGGGTAGGAGTATCCCATGGAACCTTGCGACAATCAACCTCGCTTTCAGCGGCGCGGGGCATCTTCCTTCTTTTCTTTTCTCTATGGTTCAACAGGGGATACTATATTTGCACCGTTACGTTCTGCAATGCTAATATTTTAACCCCTCCAGTTTCCATTCGCATGTTGTTTTTTTCCTGCATCACCTAGGAAATAACAACGGCTCACATATTTCCAATAGGGTGTACCTAGTCTTACCATAAATACCGTTACAAATTATTTAATGAAGTAACCAAAGAAATTTAAAGATATTTTAATATACCTGTGATATGACGTAAGTAATACACTTGTAAATACAGGGCACCAATCACTTTTCAAAATGGCATCCTATTGCCATCACTCAGTCCTTCAGTCTCTGTGGCCACTCATCAATAACTTTACGCAAGGTCTCCACAGCGAAAGCTGCTACTGCCCGCAGGAAAGAGCGTTTCAAACTGTCATTACTGGGTTGTCTCTTTCTGCAGGTCATTTCAGTGCGGCACGCAAATTGCAGTCTAATGGGTTGAGGTCTGGGCTGCGTGAAGGCTAATCAGCTGGATAAATGAAGTCTGGCAGGCAAATTTGTCTGAAGCCACTCCTGGGTTGACTTAGACTCGTGGGCTGCCAGGAATCCTGCTGTAAAATCCACTGTCCGTTTTGGAAGCGGGTGGGACTCACATTTTTGACCGCTGGATCCCAAACCCTATCCTGGTAAACTTTGGAGGATGTGTTTACTCCTTACTCACAAAAATGGAGCTCCTTACTATCCTCGTATGAGACTCCCAACCAAAACATGATAGAAGCAAGATGAATGCCTCTCATGATCCCTGGAGGTTTCTCCTGAGCTTCTCGTGAAGTTGACGCATACACCCTTTTGGCTGTTGAAAGCCTCTTCGATAGTGAAAATGTTTTCATTAGAGAAAATGATATGTCTGTAGTGATTTCCTAACGCTGCAGTAAACGGTTCGCTCTGCTGCTTCAGTTGTGTGGTGACGATGTGGTTTGTACGTCTCAGGTAAGCTCTCAACCTTAGGCCACCCCGCAGCACACGTGACATCGACATTTTTGAAATGTTCACCTCATGAGCCATCACTGATTGTTTTTTGGCCGGAGTTTGTCGAACACGTGTTGCCACTGGTTTCACCAGGCAAGCAGTCCTCACTGTTCGCGGCCGACCCTTTCCGGAGCGGTCAGCGATGGCCCCAGTCTCAAGCAACCTTTCTATGGTCCGGTAGCGGAACATTCGGCTGATTTTAAGCTTCTTTAGCATGTTGAAAATCTCAGAAGCTAATTTTCCACTTTGTGCAACATTATAACAGCAACAAGGTTCTCATAATCTGGTCACTACATGGCACGTACTACACGAAACACGTTATCTACTCTGTAACTAGTGAACGCACAATGATTCACTAGCTGCTTCATGCCTCCTGGTTCGTCGGTGACGTTGCACATTGGTTGCGCGCCATCTGTCGAACGTTTGTAACAATCTTTATGCTAAGACTGGGTACTTCCGCCGTCTCCGAAGTCTATAACTGAAAATTAAATATAAAAAAAAGCAAATTTCCTCCTCTCTCACTTCTCTATTCCTACCACCAATGTTTGCAGTTTTCCCGCAAAGGAAAATTGTTGCCCAAAATTGTTAGGTTGCGCGCCATCATTTCGTTTGCGCTTTCTGCTTAGCTGTGCAACGTGTGGAGATTGAAATAGGTTTATTTCATCTCTTCGCAGCATATTGCTATACATCAGAAATTGCAATTTTCTATTTAGAAATACTTTCCTCTGACGGAAATCTCGCCCGAACCTATAGACTTAATTTTCTAGGTTTTACAACTGAATACGAATAAGCGTCTAAATCAGTTTGTCCCAACCGAACTAGTTCTCCGAGCCACCAACAGATGTTCCGCGAAATTTTAAAATACCACATAGATGTGTTCACTTTGGAGTAAATGTATATTTTGCTTTTAAAAAATTCCAACATGCGAAACATCCATGTTCATGTGTTTCAAAAGTTTCTCGAACATTCTATACTTCCTCTATCTGCCCACAGTGCTTTAATCAGTGATATTATACTTACGTTTTGTTACTTGTGCAAATACTTTTATGAACGTGGTGCAAACAAGTAAGATATGAGCGCTTTGAAGATGTGGAAGTTCGTAATACGTGTTAGCACGTCACAAGATGAAAAAGGCAATGCAGTGAACCGTAAACTTGCAGGTTACCAACGTAAGGGTAGTGATACCGATTCGATGTCCAAACAAAATATAAGTAATCATACCTGAGATTCGGGAGGTAAGAGACTCTAGGAAGAATTGCTTTTTTGTGAAAAAGTTTTAGCAATGAGTTTCACTTGGTCTTGTGATGAACATTGTACCATTCCATTGTGTATTATCTGTGGCAAAATTAATTGACGAACTTACTTCATAATAATATTTTTTAGAATACTTGTTTACGTAATTTTTCATCCCAATTCAATATTACTTTTGTAATTTTAATTGTTCTTTTTAGATAATCTGATAAAATGAACTATCATAGAAATGGCTTAACATCTTGTTGGCCTGGCATAATTATTCGAGATGGGCTTCATCGATGTTTGAAGGTTTACTTCAAGGATTCAGCGAAGTAAAAAAGGTTAGAAAAAAACTGGTCCAAAACTTCAGAAATTAAGTTATCGAATTGTATCGTATCGCGTGTGTCATTTCGTGGCGAGGTTCTATCTCGAGAGCCATAGGTTTTGGTCTAAGTGGGCCATGGACACAGGTCAGTTTTGCAAAATTTTTCTGAATGCCTTTGTATTAAGTGATTCCGCGGGTATGGCGGCCAAATCGTTAAGTAGTCGAACTGGGCAGGCCCATTTAATTAAATGCACCATTTGCTGAAGGTTCGCAAATTTCCAAGATGGTGACGCGTCTCGTGCAAATGCGTCTCTTGTTCTTGCAATAGTAGCTGTAACCCATGTGACGCCGAAAAACATCGTGGAAGTTGACCCATTGTGACGTATCCGTGAAATCAGAGTGATCGTTCATGTGCTTCATTGGGCGGTTATCAGGAGCTAGGCGGACATTAAAAATGGGAATAAACTAGATGTCTGTTTGAGAAGCGAATTCACAACATCAAATAAGACACGTTGTTTTTGGGTGTGGACTTCCCTTTAACACAATAACAGACAAGAGATATTCCGACTTTCAGTCGTACCTTGAGATAAAAATGGTTCGTCAACTAAAATCATATCCGTACAGCACAGGAGTTGCATATATACCATTGATCCACCTAAACTCCCTCCAAATCCATTCCTTCACCCCCGGAAATGTCTGATTATCGTAGGTGGTAAGCTTAATACACTGTTCTTTTCTCCAACCATACTAGGCCATAATTCAATCGTACTATTGTGCTGAAATGCAGCAGATGCCTAAAGCTCCTTACCAGTTAAGCAATAAGGTCAACATGCATGGGTGGTTCTTCTGTTTCAGGGCAACGCACGCCCATTGCTCCCATTTTACTCAACCAATCAGCAGTTTGCTTCCGACACTTTGCCGAAGCCTGCATTTTCGCGAAACATTGCCTCTGCCAATTTCTATCTTTTTCCTCATATGGATAATTTTCTTGTGCTGTACACCTTCCCCAAAGATCAAGATGTACACACGTTCATTGGTACATTCTTTCTATTACACACTACTGATTTTTATATCCTTTGAATCCGTAACTTCTCCAATTCGTATAGTTTACCTTGGAAGTTTCTGACTGCTTTAACTAAGCAGCTATGTGCTTTATACGTTTATGGAAGTGTATAAGTGGCACTTTCCTTTGGGATATGTTATTAACACCAATCCAATATTTCACAGTAGTGTCGTGTGAGAAATTAAATGATAAAAACCTTCCCGCACAGTATATTTCCATAAGAGCTTATATTACGGAGGAATGTTATGAAATTCGATTTGATTCGAGAATAAGGACGAGTGAGAGAATCGCCATTTACAACTGGACCCCGAAACATTGGTCACTATGAAGAATCACATTTCCTTTAGAAAGGGTGATGATCGCTCTGATATTTTTTTATTTTCCTTTTTGAAACCTGGCACACAATTCTTGTGTTCCTGAAAACTACTGTTTGTTTATTTACTCAATGCTGTTCAGTTTGCCGTTGATACAGATGTGTGCTTCCGTTTGGTGCTTTAAAAATACAAACACAAAATTCAGTGGCAGCTACAGAAACGTGACCTACTTGAACGCGATCAACTGTTTATCTGTAAAGCCTATTCAAAAGCGTTAAAATAAAAGAAACCACTAGAAAAGCTCCAATGTTTTCCATTTTACGATTTAATATTAAACTTGTTTTACGAATAATAAACCAAAAACGAAGCCATTTTACGTAATGATACTATAAATAGACATTAGTACGATTCAATATTGTCTTCCAAGATATGCCTCAACTGTACCAGCAATGTTGGAGCTGGCAACTGTGATCTGACCTTTCCGTAATGCTATTCTGACACATGTTCAATAATATTGAGATCTAGCTGTTAAAGTGGACATGGTAGTTATTCAAACTCCAGCTGCTTCTCTGTGCCAACCGAAACCTTTAGTGTTCCGAAATATTCACTGGTTCAGAACAATATAAACAGTGTTCATCATTTTGTACACATAGCTTGTACAATATTCTTCAGACAGTGAGGTCCTTGCGGATTTTCGTCTATGGCTCAGGCTTATTAACCGAAATTTTTATTCCAAACACATGTATTTTCAATGGTGAAATCAGTCCTTGTTTCAAACAATCTGCAGTGGAGGTACCCTGAGCTTCCTTGACACAGTAGTGCAATTGTGTCTGCGTTTGCTCTGATATTAGATGTTGCTCGTCTTTAATCGTGGTATCGATTTGCACCAATTCCGCAGATATGTAATAAATGAAATCGCAGTGACGCAAAATATATTTACAATATATTTTTATTGGAAAATTCCCATGAGTGTGGAGCCCTTTATCTACAAACGAAATTAAACATTATATATACAACATGATTCAAACATTAACTCAAACTGCTGAATAACTAATAGGACAGTGGAATTTAAACTTTTAACACTTTACTGTGAACAAGAATACAATTTCATACATCGGAGTAGCAGAACGAAAATTCGAAAAATTGAAAGACTGCGGAGGTAAACGAAACGAAGGGAAAACTCCATCACCAATTAATCTTTTCTGAGTTCATTAAATTTCTCTGGTGCACTGGAAATTGTGATCTATGTCGTTATCTTAATGAGAAACAAATTGTTGACGCTGCAAGAACGCAATGATTTTTTTTACTAGCGCAAAAATCTAAATACACTGCTGGCCACCCAAAATGCAACACCAAGAAAGACACGAATCAGCAAGGCCAGATTTACTGGGCACATAACAACATATACAAAGATGAAACGATTGATCTTACATGACCGTGCGACTTGCGGAACACGCAGACATCAATAGTTCGTGTGGCTGCCATGGCTGGCAATAACAGCCGCTACAAGCCGCGGCATCGAACGAAAGAGGCTTTGGGTGTGGGCTTGGGGTATGTCGGTCCAAGCTGCTTCCACACGTTGCCACAGTTCATCAGGCGTTGCCGCGGGTGGTGCTTGCCGGGCCACTCGATTGCCTATCAGTGACCAGACGTGTTCGATGGGCGACATATCGGGAGACCAGGCGAACCACGGCAGCAGTGGCACCTGGTGGGCCGTGAAGAACTGTTGCACGATGTGTGCCACGTGTGGGCGCGCATTGTCCTGTTGAAACGTGGCCTCTGGCAGGTTCTGCAGGTAATGGAGGACTACAGGCTCCAAAACGTCGGAGATGTAGCGGTGGCTGTTGAGTGTACCGGTGATGCGTACCAGAGGGATGCGGGTGTCATATCCACATGCGCCCTAAACCATAACGCCAAGCGACGGATCGGTATGGCGATGCATAATGCAAGCGTCATAAAGTCTCTCGCCACGGTGCCGCCACACGCGGATCCGACCATCGTGGATTTGCAGGCAAAAGCGAGATTCGTCGGAGATGACAATGCCGTGCCATTCCGTAGTCCAGGTGCGGCGTTGAACGGCCCACTGCTGCCGCATTCGCAGGTGGTATATCGTCATTGGTAATCGGAGCAACGGACGCCGTGCGACGAGTCCCCGCTCCTGTAGATGACGTCGAACCGTACGGGCTGACACAGGTTGTTGCGCAACACACCCTAATTCCTGTTCTAACGTTCGTGATGTGGCGGTGCAAGCCGTAAATGCCGGCTGCAAAACATGCCGGACCTCTCATTCGGTGGTGTGCGTAGGCTGCGGGAATCGCTCACGTCGGTCCGTCCGTCCCTCCTGAACCAACCAAACCATACTCGCCTCCCTGTGGCTGGATGTCGTCTTACACGGGCGCCGATGTCTCGGTACGATAAACCGCTGTCGCGATAAGCCACTATTCTTCCTCTGTCGAACTCCGAAACGTGCTGGAATAACTGCCGTATTCTGCGACTAGGCATCAGGAAGCTTCCTAAGCACAGGTCTGGCAGCAGAACACACTTCCACTACTTACACCCCGTCTTCTGTGCACCCATCTTATAGTGTTTCTCGGTGGTGTGCCGGGCAAACAGGATTTGCATATATCCTGCAGTGCTAATCGTTTGCATGTCCTCTCGCGGGCGACGCATGCTGCGAATTTCAGGCCAGTCGGATACTTCCTTCTTGGTGTTGCATTTTGGGTGGCCAGCAGTGTAGAATCAGGATCGTCAACATGACTGATAAGCTTTATTTGCTGGGATATCATTATTCTAGATAACATAAAAGTAGCATGATCGAACCAAAACGGGAAGATTCAAGTTGGATTCGCGCTGAAGCGTGATGTAATTTTCACGCTCCCAGAAATGATATTTGCATAGAAAAAAATGGTGATTTAACACATTTTTGCCGTAATAGTGTGTTATTTAAAATTTTCCTTACGTGCAATTGTGAAGCCGAAATTCTTCAAGAAAATTTGTTTCTCCATTGATATTTGTAATGTTTCTGCTTATTTGTTTGAAAAAGAAAAAAACTATAGAGCTGAGTAGACAAAAAAACTGAACTCCGGGTGCGATGCGCACAAAAAAATAAACAAAACTATCCAGAGGAAACGATATGATATTAACATAACGAAGTGAGAAGCATAAATATGAGCAATGTAAACTCTCTTTTGATCCTTATACTCCGTGGATATGATGCATATAAGTGGCAAATTTTAAATAATTCTATTTGCATTTCGATGTACATTTTTGAGTTTCGCAAGCGGCGAAGTCTTTTAACCAGCCTGATACACAATATGGAATACTGAGGATTTGTATCTGTGGAAAATAATTCCATAAAAACTAAATTGCGTTAAACGAATATTGTGCCAATAATGTGACACACGCATTACGTTGCAACATTAGAGAATTCAAATCTTATCCCGTTTTTTAAGATGAATGGGCACATTATTACATTCATTTATACATTATTACATTCATTTATACATTATTACATTCATTATTACATTCCTAATTAGGTGTTGCTGCAGATTTGCTCTCGCAATATCAGATAGAGATCTTTCTAATGGCTCAATGAACTCTGAGAAATACGGCTGTGGTATTGCTCCGATGAAGTAAGGATCGCTTGCCGAAGAATATTATTCAGATTGGAACGTAGTGGTTTGGGTGTTCAAATATATTTTTCCAATTCGTCCCTCAAATTCTCTAAGGAACTGAAGTCTGGGAATCGTGGAGGCCATTTGAGAGAGGTTAATATAGATCAGTTTTCCTGGAGCTCAACGGCCGCCATTAGGAAGTATTCGGTGTTGCGTTGTCCGGCTGTAGGATGGCGCCATACCGCAGAAACAGAAGCGTTGTAAAATTTAGATATCCAGCTGTTATGTTGATATAATGTGTGCAGATCACGGAGCACTCGTGTGTTTTGAGAGAACTCAGAGAAGTCTATATAAACGTATCACGAACTTTTACACTACCTTAATCTGCCTAAATGACCACAACTCGTCAGACTGGGTCCATAACTACGTTTGGTTTATGTCACACGCCCTCCCTCCCATCAACGTGATGGACTTTTGAAATGTAATTAGTCACACCTCACCATGTGTTTCTAGCTATCTGCAATCAGTTTCGATTCGCCTTTGCAAATTGCAGCCACACTTTTCACGCCTTACTGCAAGAAGTAGCCACCATGTGGAAGTTGACTGCGAGTGCATATACTTTCCATGGTACGGCGGATAGTCAGTCTGCTTAAGCCTGAGAGCGCATCCTCAATAAATTCCCACGTTATATACTCCGCGGTACGTGCTATTTCTTGGAACGATACAGAAGATTCCGATGTCATATGGAGAATAAATTACATGGTTAGAGCCACATTTCTCCCACTGTTTGGAAGTTTTGTCTTATTTCATGTCTTCATGGTGTAAACATGTACAAGTCTGGCGTAAAGGTCTCAACAGTTCAGCAATTACGGCAATTGAATAAGTGGATTTCCCCGCAGCTACTATCGTCCTCCGTCAAACTCACGTTGCTCCATGACCAGTGAGTAATTTTCATGCTTTTTAAGTTGTGAATCTTTTTTCTTCTTTAACTTTCATTGCAATACTTTTCTTGTGTTTGCTTTGCAAGCCACTACTACATATGGCCACCTCTTTCATGATTACTATCATTTTTTATTTTTTCTACCTTCAAGCTGAGTTTTGAACAAACAGAATGGACGCTAGTGCTTCATCTACAACCAATCTTTCGAGTATTAATGTCGTGAATGAATGTGCTTGGGTGGATACGGGTTTGCTTAGTTTAGCATTTTTGAGAAACTGATTTCTTTTCTTTTATTCTTTCAACAAAAGTATCGTAAAATAAAATGTTTGCATTATGTGATATGAAGAAAGTAGTGTCTGTGATCTGTACACAGATCAGCATAAATTCAGAAGCAAACGAAACACCTCACTCACTCATAATATAAATTGTTACAACATTTAGTGCTCTGGTTTTCATAGTTTGGCATATTTACCTCGTATATGCATTAAAAGTGTCCCCAATAAATCCTTATAAAATATGGCATCATTCCATTCCTGGTGATCCCTATTGAAGAGCAAAAAAAGGCCGCCCCGGTGGCGCAGTGGTCTAAGGCGCTGGCCTCTGATCATTCGTCCGTCTGGGGTTCGGGTTCGAATCCCGGTGAGGCATGGGTGTTGTGTTTGTCTTACGGCACTGGCTCTCTCCCTTCCCTGGAACCAGTGACCCTAAATTAGGGACGGGCGACTGCTTATAGCCCATTGAGTTGCTCACGGTGGTCGTTAAACCTCCAATCAGAGAATCAGAGAAGAGCAAAAGCAAAACGTTAATTACTGCACCGACATTTATGAATTGTTTTGTCAATGTACACGTTTATTTGTCCTAGCCTTTCAAATAATTTTCTTTCTATTTTCGTTTTTTAATTAAAAACAACAGCAACTTTTCAATGTTGTAAGGTATATTACTCACCCTCTGTTTCATATAAAGGACATTCAAAGAACAAGTTCATATACATTTGACGCTGTTAGGAAGGCAAACCGAAATCTTTAATTTTGCAGGTTTAAAGAAATCTCCCAGATAGCTTTTTTAAATATAGGATTTTATAAATTTCATACAGAAAGATGTTGTCTAATCATGAAAATAATGAGGAAATTAGCAAGAACTATTTGAATGTTGAACACTATAAGGAACAAAATATCGTCCTTGTAGAATTTGTTTTTAAAAAGGCTTAAAAATGCATCACAGCGGAGTGTAAACCTTAACAAAAAGCAACATGTAATGAAAAGACACTCTTAAATAGTCCTGTGTTACATAACATAACATAAGATGCAAATCACCGTATTCCAATATAGGGATTTTAACTATGCTCTGAGCTACAGAGCCAACTCAGTATTGATAAATTAAAGCTTCTGCTCTATGCCTCAGAATCCCATTACAGGTACCGACCTATTGCTGTGTGAACCGATCAAACGAGTTCGATCTAGCCAATACTGAGATACTAGAACGGAAGAAAATGAACCTTCGTCGGATATATCTGGGTAAAAGCGAAATTTGCTTACCCGTTTCTTTTTAGTGAATTTGGAGTATTCTGCTGCAATTGCGCGTATGTACAAACAATTAAGTTTGGGACTTAGAAATATTTACCTTGTGATGGTACCTACGCAACAGTGCTCGATTCTGCTGACAACATATCGGATATCTCATTGTCGTAGCGGTTCCGCTAATCTACGGATTAGAACAAAGTTCGCTTAAACGTGAAGTCTAACAGAGTAGTGCAGTGCACCCTCAGGTTCGGATAGTAAATCGGTTAGCTAGAACAGTGTCGCAGAATGCAGAGGCCTCGACCTCTGATTCCAAAAATCCTTTGGTTTGAGATCTTGAAACCCTCACAGACTTTGCAGATGCAATGATCTTCCTCAGATGAGATCCTGAAGAACCCATCTAACAGACACACCGCACCGGTAAAGGCCTAGAGCAGATGCGTAGCTAATAAGCTACAATTCGCCTGCTCAAGGCAGGTGATACACATTTGTGTGTTAACAGGAAGACTCAAGGAAAAAGTCAGAACACAAACGCAGAGCCTAAATCTTACGCCAAAGCTGCGAAGACTAACAAGAGAAAGGGAGAGCATGGCCCCTAAACCCAGGCTAAGTCTCAGCCAAGGGCGACAGCGGTGAAGAGGGACGTGAAGACACATGACCTTCACGTATTCTCAACGTCGGAAGCTCCTTCTGACCAAGTCAAGATTACTGTGCGGTGTCACATCGATGCTGCGAAACTCAAAATGGGGGTGGGGTGAAAAGTTTTCCCAAAGTCAAGAACTGAGGGGTAGCAATAGAATGTTCTAGCGCAGAGTACATTAAGAAGCTCGATACCGTGTCGAAGAGTAACACGGTAACACAGGGCCCCGAAAGAAGTTCCCAATGTTTCAGCTCAAGTTTGCAATGCAGGAAAATGTTGGAAAGAACCGCTGGATGATGTAAGTTTTAACACGAATACTCAAAACGTCTATGAAAATGTAGAAGCTAAGGATCGGGTGGACAGTACACTCTGTACAAGGGTATTTGAAGGAAGTTCGTTGCTTCAGGTGCAATGGCGCCGGAATTTTCTCGCAAAATGTCTGATTGAAGATGGTAGGTGTTCCTTGCGTGGAGAAACCTGGCACAAACATATGGTGTGCAGCAACATCCTAAAAGCCTAATGAAAAGTTCAGGTGTGGATTGGAGGCTGTGCATTCCAGATTGGATAAGAACTGTCCGTGTCTGGCTTGAGAGCTAGCCAACTGCAGAGGTATACGTGTGCTCCAAATCAACCTGCACCACCCTCGCGCAGTGATTTTTTTCTGTATGAGCACTATGTCAAGAAAAAAACCTGATTTTTTACTACACAGCCCTATGTCAAAAAAAACCTGATTTCTTACTACACAGCACTATGTCAAGAAAAAACCTGATTCTGCTGAACCAGGAAGTTTTAATTGAGCGGAAAAGAGTGATGCGCTCCCCGAGACTACGATATCTGTTTCGAATTAAATGTAGAATATCTATGTTACTAAAAGTCAGACTGTAAATTTCCTTCAAAACTGGAAATCATTAAACTATGAAACATTTTTCATAAATTCCTAGATGGGATTTTTATATTGCATAGTTCAGATGCTAAGTTTTGTTAGTTTGGGATTGTATATCCTCTTCCAGAACTCCAACTGAAAATATAATTTTTGTTCCGTACAACATTCGTTAATTGTGAAAGAGGGATCATCATGTATATCAAATTCTGCAGCTCTATTTTTTTCGTTGATAATAAAATATAACCTAACCCTGGACTAAATGTCAAAATTGTAAGACTCACTTCAATTAGATTTTTGATATTTATTGAAGTTAAGTAACAGTTTATCACAAGAAATTACCTGACACATAAAACTGCAATTCGAAAAATGTATTTGCAGTATTATATAAAAAAAAGAATATATATATTTAAACAATATGCATAAACTGTGCTCAAACTTACAGGTTAAAAGTAATACTAACTGAGCTTTAGCTCATCACTTTTCCTAAATCATAAACTGTGAGCTATAACAGAACTCGGTGGGCATACTATGGCTACTTATCTCTGACTTTAGGTAGCTCATGGGAATTCATTGTTATCCGCGAGGTTTACGTTCAACCGGTATGCCGCCGATAAGAAAACCTCGGATAATATGGCTAGGTGTCTATACAAGAAAAACGATTATATGTACAAACTGTCCCAATTTACTTATAAATAGTAGGAAATTTGTACAATTTTATAAATTATCGGATAAATTACTGTAAAAACGGAACGATCATCTTCGACGTTTATCAACATATGAAAGTAACATTTAATTATAAAATATATTTTAGGAAAACACCGGATTGCACTGGGTACACCGCAGATACACGAGTAGACTAATGAGGCGAAAAAACAATTGTCACTGACATTTGTTTCTTTCTCTTTCTGAGCTCGTTGTATATTTCTTGATAAGACGCAAGTAAGTCTTCTACACCTCTTTTAAATTTCCCTCCTGTTGCCATAAATATGTCTAAATCTAAAACTTCATCAGTTAATTCACCAGCTAATGAAATTTTTTTCATTCAACATTTTCACATGCAAATTCGACTTGTCTTATTGCACTCGGGCATATATGGGACAAAATTCCCATGTAATCTTTGTTCGGAGATACGAATTTGAATATCGAGCTTTCGATCTTTGCATTCAGCTAAATCCTGTAAGAAACGAGTTCATTTATTTAGAAATGTTTCAACATTTTTCATCTGAGAGAATGTGAATTAGATATTTTCATTTCTTCTAGTGTATTACAGTCTTAACTCATGCAACCATACAAAGGAAAGTAACATAATTAACATACGTTTGTGCATATTGTTTACGAGATAGAAGAAAAGACGCAAATCGACTGTTCTGTACAGATGAAGCATGATTTCATCAGAGGTCATGATCTAATTATCTCGTTAGAAGAAAAGAAGCCTTTGCAAAATTTTCTACCCCTTCTGAAATGAAGCTATATTGTAGTTTACAAAAACATGTGGTGGAAATTATGCACTGAATTTAAAAACGGCAATGCTCTTAAATTATTGCGTTTTTTCTCTCAAAAAATCCGATAATATCTTTAAAATTTTGACCCTCATAGAATAAGCCAACTAACACACCGAAAAAATGCAACCAAGTTTCCAATACTCGAATGATGAAAAACTTTTAAAAAAACCTTACACCAAGCAGAGTATGTGCAAAAAACATATGTCAACCACAACAATGACCCTTGCAAACGTCAAATATCATTGCAGTTGCCGATGATACTGACGTCACTTGAAGTAGTCAATAAAGATTTCATTTTAAAAGCCGATAGTTATTTTATCCTCGAACCCTGTTCCGCCAGATAAATATTTTCCAGAACTCTAATGATTAAACATGCTTACTAGCCGTCCAGATAAGGATAAAATTTTGTTAGAAGCAGATACAAATAAACTTCATATTCAATTTTAATTTTCTAATAGGTGCTTGCTTTGCTTCAGAAATAAGATTTGCTCTTTGAATTGCATTGTCCGCATGCGGGTAATAATTTAACGACAAACCGCTGGCACAAATACGATCTTATTGGAAATCCGAGGGAAAAGAAAAACTAACGGTGTTTGTGTATTTATAAATGAATATTTTCCCTCGATAAAGAATTTACATTTTCCAGTGTAGAAAACGGTTGTGTTAGTGTGTTCGGATTAATTTTCATTAAAATACCCTACAGGAAATTTGTGAAGGTTTTACTAATTTTCAAGAGATCAGTAATACATCTGATGCTTATGAAACTAGTATTGTACACTTAAAATGTTAAAAGCAGCATCATGGAATTTTTCAGGAAGAAACATATTGCATCAAATATCAAATTGCACATAGATTCGAAGAGAAGAGCACTTAGTTTATGTTGATGTTGCTACTCAAGGAACAATATTTCTGCTGTTGTGAATAAGAATTAATTTGCAATAACTTTCATTCTGTTCTACCCTGTGAGATTAAATTCCTGTGCAAAAATTCTGGTTTTAATTTTTGATTTTTCTTCTTCTTGATGAATATTTATCTGCCTGAGAATAAACTATGTTTCAAAAATAACACACATACTGATAAACTGAAATACTGAAATAGCGTGTTCGAAAAAATATATGTTTAATATTTTATTCAGCATAACACTACTAAAATTATATCTATGTGATCTATTTTAATACATTCCTCCTTTTCGCAATGACAGATGGTTGAAATTGAAATCCTTGTTTACGGATTGAAAGTCCAGAAATCGTATCCTCACGAAGCGTAATGTATTGCTCCTTTCCAATTCATTTCAGCAGTTACTCCAGGATTTTCATATCGACTTAAAAAATAGGGTGATTCACTTTATTTTATTACTTTCCAAGAGGTCGAGCTTTTTTTAATTTGATACCGTGATTCCCTTACTGCATTCGGACACGAAATTTATTATTTTACAGAATTCTGAAACTGACAAATTTATGCAAAGTGGCGTACATAATTGTTTTTTTGTTTTTGTTTTCTAGTTAGAATTTATGGCAAATTGCATCTTGATTATAGTAGTGCTTTGCTGAGAACCTTCAGCAAAAGGGAAACTACCCACGATGCAATTTTCTCATATTTTGATAAATAAGGGAATGATGTAATTAACAAGATTTACGTACCTCTACAACAACGATTCTCAAAGGGTATGCCGTAAAATTTCGTGGTTGTTACGCGATAAAAACAGTAAAAAGTGTTTTTATTAAAACAGACAAATAAGAGGAAATATAAAGTAGATATTAAATAATTTCAGCGAAGCAATTTATTGACACAAGAGGACATATTAAATGGCAATATTTTGTATTTAAGTGTCTCCTCTGTTTGTTGGGAACCAAACTTTCATTGCTCAATTTTTCGTCGCATACAATACACTCAGGAAGCGGACGATTTTCGCATCCGGTGTACGTAAATCCATAACTTAAATAAATATCGTGAGACTTACGCACACTACCAGACTATGAATTTGTCTGGGAAGGCACCTTGATACTATTAGTTGGTCCCGGGGAAGCTTGTTATAATTTCACAATGAGCATCTTCGCTTTGGCTGCACTAACTTTGAGGTTTAGGGAAAAACTTCTACACATTAAACAAACAAACAAAGAAAAGCAAAAAAAATGCGACCGCAAAATGTCGAGACTCAATAAACAACGAACTGCAGAGTAGAGAAACACACTACCAATAGTCAATGACTCATTATTCTGAGTTCAGGTTAATTGAAACATTCATCGCAGGAGACTTTGAGACATTTATCGAAATACAATTCACGTTATGTACCTTCGTAGGGCTCACACGTACTATACGGGTGTGTCGTTATATCTCGCACGGCAGGACAATGTGCCGCGAGCTGAGAAAGTTTGAGAAAACTGCGCTGTGATGATGATTTATGAATATTCAGAATGTGCACACATTCATCTGAAGGTGTTTGCTTTTAAACAAAGTCACATTGTGAAAATTGAAGGAACTACATTGCGCATGAGATGTGATGCAAGTAATTCATTAACGCTTCAAATCATTGTTGTCTTATGCCGTCCTGATACGACATTTCAAACAGTGCCAGATTATGTCTCAAACCGTGATTTGAGAAATGCTACTTGGCGTCTCTTGAACTCATAAAACCGAAGTTTCAGTATTTGAAACTTTAGAACTTCATCAGTGCAGTACATTCTCGAAAAACGTTTGTAGCGACTTTGTTGAAACGTAATAAGAAGTGGCAGCTGTCCCTTTGATTTTAGGCTAAGAGTTTGGTGGAAAATATCAACAGTTATGATAAATTTTCTTTTTCTCCGCGCATATGATGAAATATAATAATATTCGCGCTACATGAAAATATCTAGTTTTCTCATATTAATGCAGATTCAAAATAGCAATTGGAACTCAATGCATTCCAGTATAAACGCGATAAAAGGTCCTTTTATTTTTTGAAATATGGTTTAACGTGGTAGTTTTATGTATGTTACTTATCTCATTTTTACTGACTCGCAGATATTCATACACGACGGTGTTCAAAGTTAAGCATAATCACAGCAATAGGTTTAAATTACAAGAACGAGAAAGCGCAGTGAAAGCGACTGCTTACTATCCATAGATATCCTAGTGAGGAACTAAATGCGCAGTACAAATCAAATCAAAATACCAAGAACCTGCAAAACGTACCAATAGTCCAAAATGGTGAGAACAGCAGGAATTTTGGAAAATTTTCTGAATTTCTACAACGGCCCAGTAAAGCGTATGGTGACCTCTTGCAGCGATCAAGATTGTCACACCGATGTCTTATGCTGTTGGCAAAGGAAACAAGAAGTATCTATGGATACAAAGCCACGGCAAAGCTGATCGGAGTCTCTCGAGAGGTCTGTCAGGAAGTTGTAGACCTGCAGTGCGTCTCCCCAATGTATCCCACACATGCCCTATTATGATAAGGTCTAGAAAAAGCTCTAGCAATGGCACATGGTTGATATTTTCACTTCCCAGAAAGTCATCGAAAATAGCACCTCTATGATATTTCACGTTATCGTACACTAACTGAATTTCTCGGTGTTGCTCGGTAGGATTTGGTCATAATTCACTATCTAAATTTTACACAAATCAAATGAAAACGATTAATATTTTACGGCATGAACCATACCTAATGCCGTATTTCATTTTCACTAAATTTGAATTTTATTCGCTTTGGAATCTTTAGGCACACTTTTTTCCTAATTTCCGTTCGATTTTCTTGTTTACTTACATTCAGTTCCGATACTGTATTGTGTTGCAGTTTTTCTCTGTCAAGTTCTTGCCACAAAAGCTCAAATCCTGCACCTACTTATCACAACAAAAAGTATTAAATTCGAATTAAAAAAAAAAAAAGCGAAAGATGCAACTTTTTTCGAAACTTAAGTTTGGTGTCCCCTTGACTCCGGGTTCCAACTCTTCCAAAAACCATCTGTGGTGTAAGTTAGAGTACAATGAGATAGTATACCAAATTTGGTGATTCTAAATTGAAAACTGCAGATTTGCATAGCGGACAAACAAACGAACATTCAACCTTATAAAGTATATATTAGATGAGCAGGAAATCTGGGCCAACAGATTCCCGAAGATGCCTAGCGTTGGTAAGAAAGAATTCGTCTGTATGTTTCTCACTTTTTGAAATTACACAATAATACATACTGATCTGCGAGTGCCATACAAGTACACTACCACCTCTGTAATCCTGCATTTCTAAGATATTTTGGGGGCACAACGAGTTCCACGTTCACCTCAGATGAAGAAAACATGGCTATTATTTTCGACACCGAACCTGGATTCATCAGGGAAGAGGACATTAGCTCATTGATTTTCGTTCTAGCCTCAAGGTTATCTGCATCACAGTGCTTTACTGCGTGCCACGAAACATCTGGTCCAGCATGCGCAGACAGTTTTAAAGCAAACTCGCTCGCTGACATTGACGTGTTACGTCTCACTGTTAGTAGCATAAACCTACCATGCTGAACCTATGTAATCCATCGACGACTACAAGTTCACGATTAACATTTCTGGTGTCTTGGTTCCAATATGATTTACACCAGTGCCTATGGCAACGTACCTCTACGTTTTCCTGTATTCTAGCATTCCGATAATCCGACCACATGCAAAAATATCAACTTGAGTCTTTCTGACATACTGATTTAATAAAACCTCTTTCTGCCACTAGGAAGGAGCGATAACGACAGGAAATACACTTTCTCGTTTTTTCAGCACTTTCTCAACTCCACAAATGGGCTGCTACGCCATTTATTTCAATTATCGTTCATCACATGGCATTGCGTCATACTTTTCACGTCTTCTGTGATTTTACTTTATTAGAATTCCATTTCGTTATTTATGAAATGTCTATTTCTTTAACTGTGCTTTAAAATTTGAACACCAGTGTACACGATCGTATCTTGGGATGTGCAGGGAGGCGAGTAAAGTGTTGAACATAAAACATGGTTCGCTTTAATGGTTCTGTCTTTTATATCTTAATTTCCTAAAGCTATCTACAGTGACATACTCTGGATACCACTTTCCAGTTTCCAATGTTGTTGCCTATTCAAAAGCGTCAAGCCCCGCCACGGTGGCGCAGTTGTCTAAGCGATGGTCTCTAGTCGTTCGTCCGAACGGGGTCCAGGTTCGAATCCCGGCGAGGCATGGATATTGTGTTTGTCTTACGGCACTGGCTCTCTCCCTTCCCTGAAACCAGTGACCCTAAATTAGGGACGGGCGACTGCTTATAGCCAATTGAGTTGCTCACGGTTTTAGATAAAACTCAAATCAAAAAAAAAAAAAAAAAAAAAAAAACTTTAAAACTTTGTTTTTTAGCAAGATATCATTATGTATCATGCTAAACATATCTCTAATTTCTTTTGCAAATAATAAACCGAAAATTAAACTTTTTACATTTTACTACGTCACGGAAATCATCATTGTTCAAGATGGTTATTACATGGCAAATAGCTTGGTACATTAGAAATTCTCCTCCTAACGTAGTTTCCTAATAGTTTTGCATTATGCATTATTTCGTACCACATTTAAGTGACACAAAATATTTTTCTCACGGTTAAATCTTTTCTATGTTTGGAGTATTTTATGACAGGTATTTTCAAATGTTTGGTTAATTGTATCTAACAAATGATTGACGATTCTATCGCTCTAAAAAAAAGAAAAAAGAAACCCCGAAAACATTGTTTTATATACATAGAGGTTCAACATGGCAATTCACGAATTAAAAGCATCAGGTTGATTGGCCTCAAGCAAAGACTTTTTGGATGCAACCATTCAGTGCGAGCGAAGCCGCTGTCGGCAGAACCGGCTTGACTGAATTTTACCACATAATATGTAGTGGCGATACGGAGTCTGGGAAAGAGAAGTACACCATCCGCTGTAATAATGGTTGTTCTCATCATGCTTTGTGACTGATTACGATTATTGACATTTAAAACAATAATAACCTGAAATGCGTCATAAAATTATTTGCTGTAGCTTGGAAAATGGAATTGCCGAATACTGGGATGTATATTTATCCGCAGGGAAAGTAAGCTAATAGTAATAATGCAACTGAGTTATAGATGCAATTGATACAAATGATAAAAACAAGTATTCCATTTTCGTATAGTGCACTTAAAGTACGCAAGTCTTATTTTTCTGAAATCGCGTTTAACATGCGTGCTTTACCGAGGTTATGTAACTGTTATTATACAGAAGAGTTTTGAAGCTGGTAAGGTTGCTTACTTTTTTTGAGAATAACTGATTATGAAATTTTTACATTTTGAATTACATTCGAAACACCTTAAACTGCAACCCTCACTTTGTACCAGCTGATACGCTAAAACAGATTTTTCGGAATATCTGCACAATGAAAATTTCCTGCAGAAAACACCACTGAGACGTTTATGAAAATCTCATATACGTATTGAGCGCACGAAATGCTGTGAAGCTTTCTCGACACTCTTTTCAAACGCCATCTGCAGAGAGAAGAATTCAATCAGATATCAAGTTAGAAACATATGGAATAATTAATATATATATAAATCAAGCTCTTTGGTTCCATTCCCGTTCCACGACGATTAAATATTACAATTTCTGTGGTAATGCTACATGGATAAAACAGCTTGATCCAATTTGAAGGTACTTTTTCACCATTGTTAACAGGGTTTAGCGAACAAAATGTGCGACTGTGTAGAAGATAAAGCAGTCGCGAGTCCCTAATTTATAGTATCTGGTTCCGGGGACGGAAGACAGCTAGTGTCGTAAAGAAAAACACCAACGTAGCTTCAATGGAATCAGGTCCGGAACTTTTCCGAAGAACAATCAGAATCCAATACATCCTATGAAGTGGCCATCAGGGAAGCGAGATTTGCGTGTTCATCAGCTGCTATTACTTTCTTGAGTGTGATGGAGTAGAGCATTGCGGTTATAATAATTCACTTTCTGCTTTAAAGCAATGGGCGCTGTGCGACAATTCTCTGCTCCTGCAGACGACGTCGAACGGTACGTGCTGACACAGGTTGTTGCGCAACACACCCTAATTCCTGCGCTAACGTTCGTGATGTGGCGGTGCGAGCCGTCAATGCCCGACGCACAACGTGCCGGCCCTCTCGTTCGGTGGTGTCCGCGGCTGCAGCAATTGCTCTCGTCGGTCCGTCCGTCCTTCCTGCACTCACCGAATCCATACTCGCCTTACTGTGGCTGGATGTCGTCCCACACGGGCGCTGATGTCTCGGTACGATAAACCGCTGTTGCGATAAGCCACTATTCGTCCTCTGTCGAACTCTGAAACGTTCTGGAATGGCTGCCGTATTCTGCCACTAGGCATCAGGAAGTTTCCCACGCGCATGTCCGGCAGCACAACACACTCCCACTACTTACACCCCGCCTTCTGTGCACCCTTTTTATATTGCTTCTCGGCGGCGTGCCAGGCGCACATAATCTGCATATGCCCTGCAATGCTAATCGTTTGCATATCCTTTCCCGGGCGACGCATGCTGCGAATTTCAGGCCAATCGGATGCTTCCTTCTAGGTGTGGCATTGTGGGAGGCCAGCTTTGTATATATGAAGATTTTTATCAGTAAATTCGAATTTGGTTCTCGTATCACGCTAAACATTGTATCACATACATACTTTGAAAATCAGAGCAAAAGATCAATAATTTTCCATGTCTCTAGTGTTCAATAAATGCGGGAGAATAGTTCATACTGCATGATGAAACAAAACGTAACTTATACAGTGATAGCACTCTGAAACAGGAGTGCCTCAAAATTAATAACAAACGATCTGAAAATACAAATAATATTTTAAAAGAAACTTTCCGAGGCAGATTTCGTCTCGAAATTACTTTTAGCAATTCATTATCACTTGAAATAATGAAATATAATGAAAACAACGTATATTTCATCTTTATGGTCTGGTTAAACTGAAAGAAAGAATAAGAAGTTATGCATCTGGATTAAGAAACCTATGACTGGGTTTCAAATGTTGATTTGCTTCGAAATCTTTTCATATGCAAGGTTTTCACAGACAAACCTCAGTACATCTACAGATATGTCCAAATCATGTAACAAAATCAGTCCATCGATATTTTTCTTTGTAATCGTGCCTTCCATGATATATTTTTCCTTCTCTGAAATTTTTAAGATTTCTTTGAAGCGTGATGATCTGGTGTTTTTCATGATACTTTACATCTAGCCATGAGAGTAAATATCCGTTCGATACTGTACAATATGGTGTCATTTTTAAGATCCAATTTAAACAAGAAAGATGACACCGAATTTTCGGGTGTAATAAGCACGTCTTTTGAATCCGTTCTGACGCAAATTAAATTTATCAAAGCTATTCAAAGTCAATGAAGGCAGTATGGAAAACAATAGTATCTGACGGAAGAAAGAAGTTTTTCAATCGGGTTTTTAATTTCTCAGATATTGCTGTAAACGGAATCGTGAGCTTACACCCTATGGTTGCAGACCTGTGCGTTAAGAAAAACATGAATTTATATGAGAAACATTTCACACCGGAAACGCTCTCCAAAATAGAAATAATTTTTCAAATCCGATTCTTAAAAGCAGAGATATCGCCGAAAATAAGGTGTGACTTTACGTCCCCTGGTGGGAAGGTGGGAAAACCATGCATTAGTTTAGGAAGAAAGTATTCCAAAAGGTTTTTCAATACGAGCGGTATACATCTACGCTCTTAGGCGTAGAAACCATGGATTATTTCAAGAAGAAAATGTTACTAAAACGTTTGTCGACATGAGTAGAATCAGTCAACAAACGACTTTTTTTTCAATCGAGATTTTGGAAGCTCATATTTTGCTGCAAATACATCAGAAGCGGAAATTAAGACTTACGCCACCTGGTGGCCAAACCATTTTTTACAAAAATTGTAATTCTTATGCCAAGGATTTCTCATCAAGAGCTGTATCCGGTGCAGAAAGAATTTTTTAAATAGGAGATTTAGAAGCAGAGATGTAGGGGGGAAAGCATGTTACCTTTACGCCCCATTGCGGGAAGTCTACGAATTAATTGAAAATTCTGAAATTATATGAAAAACATGTCACACTGGAAACACTATCCATCAAAGAAGGAATTTTTCAAATCGGACTCCTAGAAGTAGAGATATTGACAAAAATAAGATATACATCTACGGCCCCTGGCGGAGAAACTATGAAATATTTTACGAAGAAAATATTCCAAAAGGTTTACCGATGTGAGTGACATCGGTCCACGAAAAAGTTTTTCAGTCGATATTTTAGAAGCTCAGATTTTATGGCAAATACATCACAAGCGAAAATTAACACTTACGCCGCCTGTTGTCTAGAGTATTCTTTACCAAAAATTTGAAATTATATGCAAAAGAGTTTCCATCACGAGGTGCATCCGCTGAAGCAAACATTTTTCAAATCGGAGTTTTAGAAGAAGAGTTATAGGGAAAAATGTAATTTACGTTTACGCCCCCTAGCGGAAAATCTATGCCTAATTTGTAAAAGTAACTATATGTAAAATACTCTTAGACATAAATGGAATCGAAAGATAAAAGAATTTTTTCAATCGGATGGTTAGAAGCAAATATGTAGAATAAAACGTATTTTTGAATTTGACATCATCTGCATTTACGCCCTCTAGTTGCAAAATTGTACATCGTAAAAAACATAAAATAAAGAATCATCATTCGCATATTTCAAGCTTCCCAATGCAAAAAGAATTTTTCAAATCGGACTAATAGTTGCAGAGATAGCGTGGGTACAGGCGGACGGACAAACCGGTAACATAAGCACGATCTTTTTTTACGAAAGACGTGCTAAAAAAGCACAACTTACATGAAATGAAATATATGCATTTGAGTACTCATAGTTCTTGGATAGATCGGCTGATGAATTATGAAAACTGAAAGCAAGTGTCTAAAACAAGTAGATATGAGCAGTCACTATTCGTTGCAAAAGTATGTTGTTTGAATAAAAGGACGGACTGGTAGGCAGAAACTTTATTTTGTACGAACGGCTCGCAAACACTAAAAATCTTTAGGAATAACTCGACTTCCATCAGATTTTCAAATCAAACTTCACATATGAATTTATGGCAGTATCATTTTCCATTCAGCGGCTTGTAAAGTAGTTAAATTCTTACATGCTTAACCTCTGTTGTGTTTAGTTCTTTTTGTTTTAAGATATGATCCATAATTTGTATTGGTGATTTATGATAAACCCTTTTTTGGGGTTCGAAAGTTCTTCGATACCCTCATCCTTACAGCGTTTGACCAAGTGCCCCTTTCCTGATGATTTTCGTTCATGGTGCTTCATATTCTTGTCAACACGTTTTCATGTGTCATGCAGCGCAGGCAGAATGTCGAGCTGCACGATCGATCACCATTCCAGAGCAAAGTAATTCTCGAGCAGGTATATGTCGAGCTGCACGATCGATCACCATTCCACAGCAAAGTAATTCTCGAGCAGGTATATTGTGAGTAGGTTTCTGAGATGTTCACAAGGAGATAATATTTTTCTAGCGTAGTATGGTGCATATTCCAGAAATATGCAATTGTTTCCCTTGTATAATTTATCTCACTCAGGTGACTGAAAACAGCTTATGTCAGATATACAAATAAGGCTCCTGGAAAAAAGGCATCCAACAAGTTCCTGTCGAAAGAATTTTAAAGGAAACAAAAACAATTCTTTCTCTTTTTGTTTTTAAAGAATATTTTAATGAATATTGAATTTCAATAAATGAAAATATTAGCGGTATCTGTAGAAAACGAACAGTGCTGCAACTGCTCAGTTAAGGTGGACGTCAAGGAATTTTGCTACCTATACTTCCAATGGAAAAATTTTGTACACATGTTCATCACAATTAGTGTGTTCCCAAAGTTGAAAATTTGAATATCGATTAAAATAACTTCATATTATAACTTCGAACACTTAATATTTTCTAAAACATAACCATAATTATATTAAAAATCAATAACTTTTCCTTTGGTGGTGTTGAAGCCAGAAAACAGATGGCGCGACCTGTACTTTAATGACATCAGTAGACAAACAAATGTTGGATTTCATAATTATGGTTATGTTTAAGAAAATATTAAGTATTCCAAGTTATAAAATGAAGCTATTTTAATCGATGCTCAAATCATCATCTTGCAAACGCATTAATTGTGAAGAAATTGTGTACAGAAGTTTTTCCATTTGAAGTATAGGAAGCACAATTACTTGACGTCCATCTTAAATAGCCTAATGAAAGGCTAATTAAGAAGATTACGAAATTTTCTTTGTTGTCTAAATCTGTTTCTAATTCAAACATAAATATAATTTAGTTTACAGAAATTAAAGTGTAAATAAATATACCTTAATATATATCTCTAAACAGAATATTATAATGAAGACAAGCAACCTTATTAGTATTCTAAAATTGTTTTTGCCTTATATTCTGGTTAGGAACATTTTACTAAAATTCAGAATCTTAGAGCCGATTGATGTCAGCCCTTTGGCTCATCTATAGAAACAGGAGCTTACTTCTTGCAACCGCAACAGTTTCTCTCTGCTGTGCACGGGGGTGCTACACCACATGGCACTTGGGGCGGCGAAGATGACTGGATGGAAATAATATTTTATACTTTACAATAACCCCTAAGTATTTCTCAAGATGTCAGAGTATTTTTACCAATCTGAAAGGTTATTACTTTATTATTCCAAGAAATGGGTTCTTTTATTATTATTTATGTACCGTAAACAACTCAAGTAGCTGTATGCAGGTATTTACTTCCATCTTGCATAATAATTACTCGTTCCGTAACTTATTTAACACCTCAAAGAACCATATTTCCTCTAAAATGTAAGAAAAATGAATTTACAAGAAGATCTGATCATATCAGATGTAGAGGATTTTAGGAAGAGAGTGTCTGACCCCAGGTCTTAATAAACCCTTAGAAATAGGAAGCTATGAGATTTGGGCTAAAGTGCCGGATAGGAAAGTGACACGGAAGCAAAGTAAAAAGGGGAGGAAGACGCCCTTATTTATTACCGGGGGGCCAGTACCCAGGGCCCGACTACTTAACGTGCCCATCCGACGCACGGCGGATATTTAGTGGATCGACCGTTCGTACCTGACTGGGATCGAACCTGAGGTCCTTTCCGTGGCAGTCACGAACGTTGCCCACTAGGTCAACCGCGGCAGAAAAATAAATATGTATTTCTGTTAAATATTTAGATTTTTCTTTTCAAGCACATTACTGCGTGAAATCAAAATTTTAATTAAAGGCAGAAGTTCGGATATACTTTTTTATAATTACCCAAATACACAGGATCGTAGCCAAATAGACACTAAATGGGACTCAGTCCACCTGTATTTCAGTCCATCCACCTGCTTAAAAGGTGGAATTTTTTGTAAATTCATTGAACTTTATTTACGGTGGTTAATGAAATAAACATTTAAATTTTATTATAAGCATAACTCACTCAGCTATTCGTGTATTGAACTTTTCCGAGAAAGCAAAATTGAAATAATACAGCACGAACGATCGATAACACAAAATAACTGAAAATTGTTTTGGGTGAATCAATAGGAAACAGATCAGTCAATTTTAAACAACCAAACAAACACAAGCTTGGTGTTCAGGTTAAAGTAGAGGAGAAATCCTCCCTCCCCCTCGCCCCGCCTTGAAAAAAAAGAATTCATAACTGTGAAAAATCGTGCAACTATGTTAGTCACTTTGTAACTAACCAAGAGATGCTTAGATACTTTTAAGGAATTTCGATGTAGTTAATTGCCTGCAAGAAAGCAATGTCAAGAGGTTGGTATGTTATGGTAGGTAAATATTTATCCCACTAAGCGTTTGAAAATAGTGCTGAAAGGAAATCCTTGTGCAAGGGATAGATAGATAGATAGATAGATAGATAGATAGATAGATAGATAGATAGATAGATAGATAGATAGATAGATAGATAGAAAGAGCTCTCAATTTCTTTCTTTTCATTGCTTTGGGAGTCAGTTGCAGTGGATTTACAATGCAAAAGTATTAACAAAAAGGAATATGTTGGAGTGGTTCTAAGAGCTTCGTATTTCGAGTGGGTTGGGCTGTTTTCCAGGGTAAGAAGGGGCTATCTTCGATTACCAGCGAAAGAGAATAAGTGACAAGATGAAGACTGAAATTATGAATAAGTGACGAAAGTTCCATGCTTCTTCATTCGACATACTATGTACTGTTTCTTCAAGAAAGCCGAAGAGAACTTCCTGTTTAAATGTACCGGCTGCAAGACGGATTTAGGAGAACCTAAAATCTGCTATTCTGAATTTTTACAAATGTTTGCAGCTTGGTGTGGGTATTTTATGGTGCAAACCAGCTTTTGACACCACTCCTCGTTCGCGCCAATTTGTATTTTCCATCCTGTCTTTACGCATACCTAATACGATGTGCTGTTGAAAATGTATCCGTGAGCCGGACTCTTCCAAAAAAAGGCCCAAAAGTATTCGAAAAAAAGAAAATCAAGGGTTTTGCTGACAGAAGTTATACTTCTGCACTTTTTTCTGGGTATTACTGCTTGGTACTTTTTATTTGATGTCAAGACCAATCGGATCATAAGGTCGTGTATACACTGAGTTGCCACTTTAATATGATCACCCACTTAGTACTTCGTTGGGCCACCTTTTACCTTTAATACTGCGTCGATTCTTTGGGGCATGGAGTCCACGAGATGTTGATAGGTGGTTTGTGGGATCTGAGACTATGCTTGATGAATAGCACTTTCCAGGAGTGTGAGATTGTAGGATTGTGGATCCAGCTGTCTGATGGCTCGTTCAACTTCATCCCCCAAATTTTCAATGGGGTTGAGATCCGGAAATTGTTGGGGCCACCTAAGCAAAGGGAACTCACCAGTATGTTCCTTAAACCAATTCTGTACAATACGGTCTCTATGGCAGAACGCATTATGTTTTTGATAGTACACATCTGCGATAAACCATCCACATGACAGAATGCACTTGGTCCGCAACGATGTTTAGATATGATGTGCCAGTCAGACGTTGAACAACACGAATTATAGGGCCCAAAGCATGCCAGGAAAACATTTCCCAAACCATAACGTTGCCTCCAATAGCTTGAAGATTTGTAGCAATGCATTTGGGGTCCAAGCTTTCGTGCTGTTTCCGCCAAATTCTCATTCGGCTATGGGCATGGTGCAACCAAAAACGTGATTCATTAGACCACATAATTTGTTTCCAATTATCGACTGTCCAATGCTTGTGCTCTGTGCGAACTGGAGAGGTTTTCTCTTGTTAACTGCAGACAGCAAAGGTGTACAAACAAGACTTCGGCTGCAATATCCCATCCGATGCATTGCACGGCGAACAGTGCGTGCAGATATTATTTGAGGGGATCCTTGATTAAGATGGTCTGTAATTTGCTCCACTGTTGCCCTTTCTGTTGTCTGTTACCAGTCTGGACACTCTCCGTTCCGCCCGAGCAGTCATTATTCGATGACGACCACACGTTGCACGTAGAGAACCAGTTTTTTGGCTGACAGTCCAGTCTTTAAACACTTTAACAACAGCTGCTCTGGAACATTTCAGGAATGCGGCGATTTTGGTGATACTCTCTCCGTGGCTCGGAGCTCCTAGAATCATCACACGTTGAAAGTACGTCAACTCGCATTATTTTTTCATCTTGTCACCCAAAAATCATTTCTACTACTATCGCAAGCACGAAGCTTTCCCATTTTGTACTAGCCTCGCCCTCTGGTGGCAAAAGCGTGCAGCCGTAGCTCATTTGCCTAAAACTGTGAGGTGGTCATAATAAAGTGGCCACTCAGTGTATATACAACGAGTAGTTATCCTTTCGGCAGAACTTGGACCTGCATGACACTGCGAAAGACTGGTAGACATATTCATATGTAGGAATATGTGTTAATCAGTTAGCAGTTTAGGGACCCGCCTGGAACGCTGTTTCGTGCTATCTTACGCGGCCATTCTTATTGCATAGGCAGAGTCATTATTGACTAGCATACCATGCACACAAGACTCCGTTGATATCGTGACTGAGAGAGTTTAGACTGTCACCATCGTTTGAGCTCGTGAAATGATGCCCCCTGTTATCCTGTTTCGTCAGTCACGCATTTTTTGCCGCATATGAAACCTTCCATTCATCGCTATACTTTTCTGTGGACCATAAAATAATTACAATGCTGTGCAACCGTCTTTCTGTGAATTCAGGACCGGATGGGATATCCTCAAAAACTGTTATTATAGTACAATGTACAACAGTTGTGTAATCAGAAAGAGAAGTTTCAGTGTTTCGACATTCATCTCTGGAGATTGTGTGACTGAAGTTTAGCATTTGGTGATGTAAGTGTCACCATGTTTAACTGTTGTTACGACATGTTAATTTCTTTTGTCTTCTATTGATGGAGGTATTAGAATCATTTACAAATTTCCTTAACTTCAATATTTACCTCGGTATTTTCCCCGTAATTTTATAGAACATAGAATGCGTTACTTTCATTATTGGCACAAAGAAAAGTTATGAATATCTGCGCAAGTGTACTCCCGTAATGTAAATGAGCAATCAATGGCAAATGTAATACTTGGCAACTATTCATAGTTCTTTATCATTTATAAAGTCAATCTAATTGTGGCTACTGGAGGAACAAACTGTTTTGAAACTGCAAAACTTGAACTTGGTATTGCGTTCATCTTATAAGCATCGGCAGATTCATGGTCAGCTTTGTTTAGGAAATGCAAACATGTGGATCTATTGTTTAAATCTTGAGAAAATAAAAAAAAATGTAAGTAAATGCTTGAACTCTGTTATCTTCTCAAGCAATGCCTTTTTTTTCAACTGAGATTTCGATTGCTTGCCTGGACATCATATGTCTTGCTCTTGCTTCGCGGAGAATAAATAATACGTGTACATTACAAATAAAACACCCTACTGCTTGGTAGGACAAGGGTGATTTCAACATAATACAAATTCCTTGCTATGTGATTAACAGAGGTACTGAACGAAACTTAATGAACTATATTTTCCCAACAAGGAAATAAAAACTTTAAAATTTTAACATTAAGTCTTCAGTGGGGGTAGTATAAACCATTCCTTTGTAGGAATTATTTCATGTTTCACACATACACGCACAAAAAAGTTATTCACGAATGGCAATTAAAGTGAATGATCGAAATTATAGGTTTTTATTAAGCTCACTGAGGAAATCATCCTTTACACGCATGATGCCTTTACGACTAAGGCTCTTTTAACTCATGGGCAAACGGCTCGAAAGAGCGCAATCTCTTCATCATTCATCATGCACCATCGCCATGAATTATTTTTCCACGAGCATGTTTGTTGCGCATCATTCGGCACACTTTTCAAATGAATGGCATCCGTTACATTTCTATTTTAAATTTAACCTTAATTGCTTCCAAATGACAGCTGAATGCACATTCAGATAACAGTTGACACACATTGATTAGCTATATTACTTTTCTAATTGGGAATGCATTTTCAAATCCATATGGGAGAAATAAAATGAAACGTTCTGCGACTTCCGTGTGTGTTGCAGTTATAGCTGTTTGAATGACCATGCAAGGTGATGATAGCGGACTGTTCACCATACTCAGTGAAGTTATTCATTATGAAAGAATCTTTTATGAATCATCCATCACTTGGCATAACTGAATGATTATTCTAATTTTATATATGGATAATAGGTGAAAATCGTCAATAACGACCGGAAAAAACTGAGATATGTAGAGTAATTTTTAAATAACCAGATAATTTTTCTTTTTCGTATGTGATGTCCAAATGTGAAAGCATGTTTTATGTACACTACAACAATGAGCATTACAAAACTGTAAGTAAGTGTATTGGTGAGGCAGTGTTTTGATAATTAAGTGTCCTCCATCAACCAAAATATAGTTGATGAAAAACTTTACATTCATTAATGTGGAAATCTCAATGGCATGCACACAGTTTGAGAAAAATATGTGATTATGAAACAAATTGAATTGAATTGGATTATAGGTTGAAAAGAACATATTTTGTAAGATACACTATAAAAACTTCACGTGTGATTGAATATCTTTGATAGAGCTCCTTTGCGTAATTAATATGCAATTGGCAGTTCATGAAATTACAAATATAGAGCAAACGAAACGCTGTTTTCCTACGCTGAATTTTTGTATATTAATTGAAAATCCCATGCAATATCTGCAGCCGTTTCGTATGGTAGTAACCGAATCAGCTAGCCTACTTTAAAAGGCTATCTTGAATTTATTTCCAAGAAGATAGCACAAAACAAACTTTAGTTAAAAACATATATTTATATTTTTTTACGAATACGGAGCTGAAACTATTTAACAAATTATTTGTAAAGCCTGAAGTAAATGAACGGCGGCAATGTTGCTAAAAACGTTTAAACACCTACAAATGAAATGATTCATCTTTGCAACGAGACAGTATATTTTGAAATACACTCATCGTCAAAAACATAGTTGCACTCAGATGGAAGCAACCGACCGGAATGAAACTTGGTGGGTAGGTTTGACATCGTGAAACATGCAAATGATTCAAGTATCAATCAGCCGCCGCGGTGTCGCTGTCGTGTAAGCGATGACTTCTGATCATTCGTCCGGAAGGTGTCCGGGTTCGAATCCCGATGAGGCATGAATGTTTTGTTTGTCTTACGGCACTGGCTCTCACACTTCCCTGGAACCAATGGCCTTAAATTGAGGACGGGCGACTGCTTATATTCAAGTGAGTTGCTCACGATGATTGTTAAATATCCAATAAAACAACAAGGATCACTCTCGGCCGCGGATGTGACGCAAACAAGGAGGTTCGTAGCGCCGTTCCTGACCGGCTATATATGGTTGTCCCGTTACGTGTGCTTGCCGTTCTGACTCAAGCTGTTGTGTTAATTGCATCCTCTACAAGTGAAGTATGCCTCAGAGAAAAGTTCGAAAACCATTCTAGCAGTTGGAGAAGTTCAAGAGGGAACGCACCGTCGGGCTCCAGGAAGCGGAATGGTCTTATCCCCGTTGCACGCCATACCGTTCGTGTGAATAACATTTGACGCTGTTGCCGGCAGTGCGTAGGATAATGTACTTATCCATATTTAAAACAAAGCAAGTCACAAATCACAATTATAAAGACAGAACCTAAAGAATAGTTTACTAGTAAAATTTATATATTTCCACTTGTATAATTGCTATGTAGTTAAACTCGACTCGTATTTACAAATCAAATACAGAACTCCTCTTTTTGAAATAATACACGACATTTTTCCGTACTTCCATTTTTTTATAAACCTCAACACAGCGATATAAGCAGAAATTAAAGTAATAATTATTCCACTATCAACTTACATAGGTAATACATTTACGGATTTACCATAGTTTCACATACATAGTAACGCATTATATATCCAAATTCAAAATTGTTATGGAATATTACAACGAAGAAATAAAACCGAATCCACTCTGTCGGGATGTAGGCAACTTCGTCTTTCCTCAATAACCCGACCCGCAGCACTAAAATGTCTTTCGCTGCTCGCAATTGTTGATAGAATGCACAGTACGTATCTTGCTAACCTAGAGAGCAAAGAAAAACATTTGTCATTTTCTCTCCAAAACGATAAAATGTCTTACGGCGAATCAGTGTGCCGAAAATCAATGTACCTTTTGACCTCATCTGGTTGCTCATGGGCGGTGTCTTCGTCATCCTCCCAATCATCCAAACTTGATATACGAAAGTGCTTGGTCGACCACTGTTCTTCAGTATTTGGGTAATCTACATCGTTTATAAGTTCATGTAGTAACATACTTTTCACTTGGCTAATTACTTCGTCCTTTTCAGACGAAGACAGCATCTTCAACTGGGGAAAGGTGGCCATGAGAATGTAGCAATATGTTGCAATTTTTCGGTTTTAAACATCTCTTCGACGTACGTTTTACCATTCCGGTGACTTTTTCCATGTCTAAGAAGCTGCTCTGAAAAACAGAAAAATGCGTGAGTAGGTTTTTTCGCCACAAAATCACGACCGGTAAAGTGCACGTCTTTTTTCTTTTTCCAAATCTTCACCCACTTCTTTAAATGACTTCAGAAAAGTGATCATACTCTGTACGTTTTCTCTTTCGATAGAATCTAGCCTAGTATCCCCAAGGTGTTCTAGTATTTGGCATGTTTCATCATACTGCTCTTCCACTGAATTTAACATGAAATATTTCGAGTTCCATCTCGTTTTAATATCCTGGTGAACTGATTTCTTTAAGCGCTGTATTAGGCCACTTTACTTCAGATACGTAACCAGAGCCTTAGTGGATACTGGAATATCTAAAATTTGAGGCGCTCCATTACTTAGAAATTCATTGTCGAAGGTATTACGCAACACAGCATTTTAAACGTGTGCAGTACAATTTAAACGCACAAATGGAGATAAAGCAGCAACGATGTTTCGCCCTTAATCAGTAACAAATACAACATTCTATACTAGGTTCTGAGAAAGACTCATTGTTGAGAAGTGTTTCAAAATTTTTATCCGTATAGCATCGCCCGTTTTTCTTTCCTCTGGAAACTTTCACGTAGACAATACTTTACTGCACAACTCCCATCTTCCATCAGTGTAATGAACAGTCACTGTGACATACGATTTTTTTCTGAAGCCATCAGTCCACATATCAGTGCTTGTAGCAGAGAACATGTTTTTCCCAAAGTCTGTTAGAGGCGGAGCCAGCGCCTCGCGCATTTTCAGTGACTTTTCACATATACGGCGGGATATTGTAGTGGGGTTGGGTATCATTTCTTACGCTTTGACGTTTTGGAAAGTCGAGCCAATCTTTATAAATGCTTGAGCACATGTTTTGAATCCACTGCCAAGAACAACGTCAAAAGGGCGCAGATCTTTGCAACAAAGGCTAACACATGCTTCAGTTATCTCGTTTTTTTTTCAGAGGTAGAAACCTTCTCGTAGAAAAGTAAGATTCTACGGTTTGTTTAAATAGCACATCCACTTTACACTTATGTCGTCCTAGAAGAGGTTACCTGATTTTGCACTGTATGACAAAAACTGTCCACACTTTAACCACTGGTCATATCCTTGTAGGCTTAAATTTCAGAATGAACGACCATAGAAAAGGCAGCCCAAACATCTTTTTCTTTAACGCTCTTATTCAAAAGTTTCAGTTTCCTTACTTCAATTTTCGCATTCAAATCCATATTCTCCGTACTCATAAATCTGAATTTAACACCTAAGACAATTACAGGCAATATCAATATGCAGAAGCACACTACTTCCAGCTGCAGCACTGATCCTCAGTGCGGATGTTGTTTTCCCTCCCCGAAGAAATCGCCGATCTGTTGAGTGAACTGTGAGATCACTAAAGCCTTAGCTCATGCGACCTGGCAACAGGGGCAAATCCAAGCAATGTGTGTAAGTATGTGTGTGTGTGTGTGTGTGTGTGTGGAGGGGGAGGTCGCAACGCAGTATGGGATACTCGGGTGGCTCCGAAAGCGAGGCTGAGAAATTGTTTTAGTATTGTTGTCCAAAGTTTATGTGCGCTTCACTTCTCCTTCTCTGCGCCGGCCAGCCAGGAGGCACGGCATTGCATTACTTCATGCAATGCCGCATTACTTCATGCAATGCCGCATTACTTCATGCAATTATATAGGATATCATCCTATATAAATGGAAATTCAATTTATCACTGTGGGGGAAAAGGTCGCATCGCTGAAGGTATGTTCGGATATTGTAAACTGTGTTTCGACTTACTTGTGATTCCCTTTGTATTCGTTATACAAAAATACCTGTCCGAAGAATGATCTTTCGGCTCTTTTCACACCATGATAACAGCAAATGGGATATGGCGATAATTATTTGCCCACCCAGTTAAAGTCTTGAACACGAAACACAACAAATATGTGGGGCCCAAATCTTGTCCTGATCTCCTAGTTTGCAACCAACATAAAGCTGATAACACTTTCGTATTAACGGGGTAAAGTTCCTTCTTCCAGGTTTGAATGTCAATTCCCAAAAACAAAATGTATCCGGATGGTTGAAGCACTTGTGTGGCATTTTTCAGTTTTCACATACAAACAAAAGCTACTCATGAAGAGCAATATCACAGCATTCACTTCAGTTGTCTGCAGATAACTGAGACATAAGACGTAGTTGAGCAGGCGAGTGAACAGCCAGGAATGGTGCAGGTGGCGCCATGTCTATGACTTATCCGCATGTGTGAACAGGAACCACTACCACCCCCTTTGATAAAACACGAACGCAACGGAGTCTGTATTTCACCTGCAGCTTGTTTCTTTTATTTTCTGATATCTATTAAGTATGCTACGTGCTCCTTGTCATCCTTCAATTTCACTGGACAACAATTTTTGAAGTTCATGCTTCCGAGATAAAAATAACCATTTCTTAATGAATTCGATGTTCTGAAGCAGATTATGACCATAGAAAAGTTGAATTGGCTACGGTTTCTTTGTAATATGCAGGTACACTGGTTGATTATTGATCAGGAGCAGGTGCATGCTATTTCAATGGGAGAGAAGCATATAATTTGCCTGCAAATATCGATGCGATTTCCTTATAAATATTTGTTTATGCTGCTAATTAAAGAGCTTCGAACACTTAACAAAATCAAAAATCATAATCAGAATATGTGTTTCTAACAAATTTTCCATGTGTATATGAGGAAATTTAATATTCTAAATAAGTTTTTAGGACATTTTGATTTCAGTCTGCCAAACTTTATACCAATTATACCAAATTTATCCCATTGAAATAGCATGCAAGCGTTCCTTAGCAAATGCACCCAGTGTTTATCTACGTCTTGATATATATATATATATATATATATATATATTCTATTAAGAAGAGACCTAAGCAAAAAAAAAATTTTTGACTCATACCAAGTACAACATAGGAAAAGTTATGTATCTACCAGTGTGAGTAAAAAGAAAAAAATAAAAAATAAAATAAAACAACTGAATGTAGAAAGTGTCGAGAGTACTAAGCCTTGGCTTTATCAAGGACCAGCAAAAACTCTGCATTTTCTCACTTTCACAAAGAACTAGTTGGAAATGGGTTTCTGCAAAGCCATAGATGCAAGTAATAAGCCCACCAAAAATTTTTTTTAAAAATATATATATATATGTCATGACCTCCGCAGAGTTGTATGACTTAGCTTTAGTTAACAATTTAGCTTGCATCCATAACTTTCCTGGCCCGACCTATGCTCTTCATCTGTTACTATTAAACAGAAAGAAAAAGATTAAAGAAAACTCAAGTTGTGAGAGTGACATAATAATTAGAAATAATGTTCAGCAATAACGAAATGCCAAGTTCACCTGAGAGAGAATTTAAACCTGAATAGCAATGCAAAAGTATTCCAAATTCTTACATTGCAATTAAAAAAGGAAGTATTAATTATTTAAAACTCAGATTCTTGAAATAAAACTTGATTCTAAAACCCCCTACTCCACAACTTCTGACAACACAAAAACGAGAATAAATTAAAGACAATAATTAACTAAAGAAATGCTTTGAGAAGGTTATATGACATAAACAATTAGTTGCAATATGTACAAAGTATTTCAGAAGTGCTTTAAGTGCATAATTAAATAGTTATTAAGAACTTAACTACTTTGAAAACACAGCACAAAGTACAAGAACTATGAATGGCCAGCTGCTTGGCCTAAGTTTCCTAAAAAACGCGCAAAGTTACCAAGAAAAGAAAGAGTTAAAATCCGCAAAAAAGTTAACAGACTTGCCAGTGCCTAAATGCTAAAAAGCAAAAAATAACAGAGAAAAAAAGTACAAGAAGTACAAACATTGAACTTGGAAAACCTAAAACCCAAAGACAATGAAGAGAGCTTACCTCTTATGCAACTGAACTTTCTCCACACAAGAGGAAACATGGCCGACCTTTTCCCCAAACTTCCAAACTCCTCTGCCACTCCCTAGTCGCTGGGGGCAGTGTGGGTGGGGCTGAAGGCCTCCACACACTGAAAGAATCCAACTCGCGGAGATTTTAACCAGAAAAAAAAATATATACTTAAGACTGTGGACCTGTATGATCAGAAAGAGCAGACTTAACTCTCCAGAATACATGAGAAATATTATAAAATACACAAGTAGTGTATTTAATAATCTTCGCATGTATTTAATCACCTTAGTGAGCTTCTATAGATTATTCAGAATCCTATTAATATTAATGTTAGTTTTGCTATTTTTAGTATAGCTGTTCTAGTGAGTGAATAACTAGTTTTCTTTTATATTTGTTTTTATTTTCTTTTATAAACAGATTTTTAAGCTTTTTTTGTGATTTTGTCTATATTATTTAATTTTTTATTTTAATAGGAGCTTCATATCCATAGCATTAAGGTTCCTTTTAGTAGTTAATAGGCATCCTCTAGCCAACTTCCAAACGGCTTTCATTGGTCAGAATCATATTATTAACTGTGTAGAAAATTAAAGCAGATCTGCCAATATTACTCTATTATTCAGAATAATTTTTCTTAAAGTTCTTTTGATGAAAGAAGAAGGAATTTCGTTCTCTAGAAAACTGTCTAATAGTATATTAATGTGATAATTGAAGTCCAAATTGTTGCTGCAAATTTTTGAAATTCTTAGGACCTGAGAAATTAGTACATTCTCAATTACTTTGGTTGATATGTTATTATTCCAGTGTAGATATTTAATTACTTTGAAAGGAAAATTAACTCTTTTATCAAAGAGGCTAATAGATGGGTTACCTCTGTTAAGCTTAATGCTTAAGTCTAGGAACTCAAGTTCCTGATTACTGTGGTTGGTTTTACATAAGTTCAGATAGCTAGGATAGATATTATCAAAATCACTCTCTATAACTTCTGAATTATTGATACACAGCAGATCATCAATATATCTAAATGGGTAAAGGTAGTTATCGGAGCAGGTGGAGTGATTTTTAATGAATTTATATTCCTTAAAGAACAGGAATAGATTAGCAATACTCGTGGAGGTTGACGTTCCCATGGGTATACCGTTCACTTGCTTATAGAGAGTATTATTATATAAGATATGGTTATTTTTTATGCAGCAATTGAGATAAGAGTTCACAAATTAACAAATTGGTTAAGTTTAAATTCTGCATACAGCTCTTTAAAGGTAGTGATTATATCTGATAGAGGCAGATTAGTATATAGGTTCTCAAAATCATAACTATTAATATCTAAGGGACTTACTTTGAGTACAGTGGAAATTACTTCTGCATTATTATTAATTATCCAAAAATCTCTGTACATCAAATTAGTACAGTTTCTAATGTGTTTCAAAACCTTCTTTAAGATATCTTCAAAAGCAAGATCTATTTTCTTTTTATGACTCCTTACTCCACTAGCTATGAACCTGAAATTCCTTCTTCTTTCATCAAAAGAACTTTAAGAAAAATTATTCTGAATAATAGAGTAAGGTTGGCAGATCTGCTTTAATTTTCTACACATTTAATAATATGATTCTGACCAATGAAAGCCGTTTGGAAGTTGGCTAGAGGATGCCTATTAACTACTAAAAGGAACCTTAATGCTATGGATATGAAGCTCCTATTAAAATAAAAAATTAAATAATATAGACAAAATCACAAAAAAAGCTTAAAAATCTGTTTATAAAAGAAAATAAAAACAAATAAAAAAGAAAACTAGTTATTCACTCACTAGAATAGCTATACTAAAAAAAGTAAAACTAACATTAAAATTAATAGGATTCTGAATAATCTATAGAAGCTCACTAGGGTGATTAAATACATGCAAAGATTATTAAATACACTACTTGTGTATTTTATAATATTTCTCATGTATTCTGGAGAGTTAATTCTGCTCTTTCTGATCATACAGGTCCACAGTCTTAAGTATATATTTTTTTCTCTGGTTAAAATCTCCGCGAGTTGGATTCTTTCAGTGTGTGGAGGCCTTCAGCCTCACCCACACTGCCCCCAGCGACTAGGGAGTGGCAGAGGAGTTTAGAAGTTTGGGGAAAAGGTCGGCCATGTTTCCTCTTGTGTGGAGAAAGTTCAGTTGCATAAGAGGTAAGCTCTCTTCATTGTCTTTGGGTTTCAGGTTTTCCAAATTCAATGTTTGTACTTGTACTTTTTTTCTCTGTTATTTTTTGCTTTTTAGCATTTAGGCACTGGCAAGTCTGTTAACTTTTTTGCGGATTTTAACTCTTTCTTTTCTTGGTAACTTTGCGCGTTTTTTAGGAAACTTAGGCCACGCAGCTGGCCATTCATAGTTCTTGTACTTTGCGCTGTGTTTTCAAAGTAGTTAAGTTCTTAATAACTATTTAATTATGCACTTAAAGCACTTCTGAAATACTTTGTACATATTGCAACTAATTGTTTATGTCATATAACCTTCACAAAGCATTTCTTTAGTTAATTATTGTCTTTAATTTATTCTCGTTTTTGTGTTGTCAGAAGTTGGTTGGTTGGTTGGTTGGTGGATTTTATTGGCGCAAGGGCCAGGTTTGGCCAAAGAGCGCCAGACAAAGAACTATCAGCCACAGATTTTTAAAAACGTGGAAAGTGATTAAGAGCAGACAGGCTTGGTAAAAGTTGAAAAAGAGTATGATGAAAGCTGTGAAGACAAGGTAGTTAATTAGGTATATATAAAAATTTATTAATTTACTATTAGAATTATATATATATATATATATATATATATATATATATATATATATATATATATATATATTTTTTTTTTTTTAAACACAACTACACAAAGGATGAGTCACTCTCCTCCCCCCACACTCCTCTGCAATGCTGGCAGAGGGCGGGGACGAACTGTCACTCTCCTCCCCCCATGTTCCTCTGCAATGTTGTTTGAGGCTGGGGACGAACTGTCACTCTCCTCCCCCTATGTTCCTCTATAATGTTGGTTGAGGGTGGGGACCTCGCTGAGGCCGAGACAGTTGGATGGACACTGCACACCTTTGCGGATTGAGGGCCGGGTCTTCCGCACGTGCAGGCTTTCGGATGGAAACTGGAAGAGACGGTCGGCTGCAAAAGAGAAGGCCCAGAATCAGGTAGTCGAAAAATCTCGAGCTCGGGGAAAAACACCTGTGTCGCTTGGTCAGCTGTAGATCGCTTGGCAAGGGCGGCGAGAGCTACAGGGCGCGGCACAAAGGGCTGCACGGGTTGTGGCAGAGACTGAACTACTGCGGCAAAAGTGCGCTGTCGGTTAGTGGGTATACCCAACTTGGCCTTGGCAGCAGGGTACGAGAGGCCTTCCAGGGTCTTGAGGCGCTGGATCGCCATCTCGTCCTTCCATTTCATACAGTTGCGGGAGTAAGCTGCATGGGCCTCACCGCAGTTAACACAGCAGGCCGCAGAAGTGCAACCATCCCCGTCATGTTCACTGGAGCCACAATTTGCGCAACGAGCGGAACTCTTACAGAAACGTTGGGAATGCCCGTACCTCTGGCACCTGAAACAGCGCAGAGGACTGGGAATGTACGGGCGAACTCCACAGACCAAGTAGCCAGCCTTGATTTCGGTCGGAACTTTCGGGGAGTTAAAAGTCAAGATTACATTTTTAGACTTAATCAAGGAACCATCGCGCCGGAACATCATACGACGAGCAGCAATAACACCTTGATCTGCAAGTTCAGTCACCAATTCGTCTTCACTGCATGGCAAGAGATCAAACTCTGAAATAACACCCCGAGAGGTGTTAAGAAACGGGTGAGGTGTCACTTTTACAGGAATGCCTTGAAGACTAGTGAGGTGCAGAAAAGTGTTACTCTGAGAAACACTGCAAGTTTGGACAAGCAGGTCCCCAGAGCGAAGCTTCCTCACAGACTTCAAGGGGCCAACTGCAGCGTCCAAAGCTTTAGAAATGAAGAATGGAGATCTGGTGGACAGTCTCTCATTCGGATCGATGGATTCTACAACTAAGTGTGTAGCATGCGTATTCACAACAATCGAGGGGAGGCGACGCTTCGGAGCGACTGGTACAGCTGCCGAAGAAGAGGTTCCACATTCTTGGTCCAGATCATGGTCTAAAGATCGTTTAAGGGTATGAGACTTGGTAGGTTGAGAAGACGAAGGAGAGTCGTTGTCAACGATCATTTGCTCAGGTGACTTGAATTTGGAGCGTTTGTTTTTGGGTTTACCCATGGAAAAAAGGAGAAGGATTCGTCTGCAGACTACTCCACCCACCACCGAGCCCTACAAGGGAGAACTGGAGGTCTGCAAGCCAAGAAAATGACGCTGGACACAGTTCTGGAGCTTATACGTTGCAGATATAGTCCGTTGGCTGTGATCACACGCACTCGGCGGACACTTCGGCCTCCGGGTACCGTCATGCCAACGCCTTTGGCATGATCCCACAGCCCCCGGGCTCACCCTGCCGTGCTATACGACAAAAAAGCCGCTAAAGCCCTGCACACAACTTGGTACAAGACTTCTGACTAGAGGTGGGTTAGTCTCTAGCCTCCCGTTTACAGCGAAGCCGGGGTCGAAGAGGAGTGTTGGCACACAGGAGGCACTTATCCGGTCTCCTGCGACCTCAGCCGCCAGACATCCCATTTCCGCCTCACGGGTCTCCGCACGCGGCAAACATGCAGGTAGGTCTAGCACCCAAACCAGTTAAAAGGAGAAAAGAAATCCAAAGAAGACAAATCCTGGAAGGGAACCTAAACGGAATCTCAGCAACCTACGAACTGAGCGGTTAATATAAAACAGGTAGTGGTGGAGGGTAACAAAACCACAAGACCGGGGTGTTAGTACATAACGTGGTAGCGATTAGGTAAAGTATACAACACGGGCAACTAGCCAGTGGAGAAAATAAATAAAAACGAAAAAGCGAGACACAAGACCAGCTCGGGATCGTGGGGCCGCGACTCCCCAACAGCTGGATGAACAGCCGTCCCTGCAAACACCAAAATAAAAACAAGCGGTGGCATGACATCAGATGTTGACCAGTCACAAGGTCAGCTCGGGCCGCGGGGGCGCCGCTCCCCAAATAACTGGAAAACCAGTTATCCCCGTGCGGGGAAGTTGTGGAGTAGGGGGTTTTAGAATCACGTTTTCTTTCAAGAATCTGAGTTTTAAATAATTAATATTTCCTTTTTTAATTGCAATGTAAGAATTTGGAATACTTTTGCATTGCTATTCAGGTTTAAATTCTCTCTCAGGCGAACTTTGCATTTCGTTATTGCTGAACATTATTTTTAATTATTATGTCACTCTCACAACTTGAGTTTTCTTTAATCTTCTTCTTTCAGTTTAATAGTAACAAATGAAGAGCATGGGTCGGGCCAAGAAAGTTGTGGATGCAAGCTAAACTGTTAACTAAAGATAGGTCATACAACTCTGCGGAGGTCATGACATATATACATATATATATATTTAAAAAAAAATGTTGGTGGGCTTATTACTTGCATCTATGGCTTTGCAGAAACCCATTTCCAACTAGGTCTTTGTGGAAGTGAGAAAATGCAGAGTTTTTGCTGGTCCTTGATAAAGCCAAGGCTCAGTATTCTCGACACTTTCTACATTCAGTTGTTTTATTTTATTTTTTATTTTTTTCTCTTTTTACTCACACCGGTAGATACATAACTTTTTCTATGTTGTACTTCGTATGAGTCAAAAATATTTTTTTGCTTAGGTCTCTTCTTAATAGAATGTGAATTCTGAATTTTTATAACTGCTGCGTTGCGCGTTTTGATTTTCAGGTCATTTTGCAACTTTCGTTTTGAATTCAAAAGTTTTTCCTTTGTTTTCAGCTTTGCTCTTCAGTATATATATCATCATCATCATCATTGTCAACCATTATCAATCCACTGCTGGACGAAGGTCTCCCCAAGTTTCCTCCACAACGGTCTGTCTTGTGCCAGTCTCATCCATGTCACTCCCGCATACTTTCGAATTTCATCCACCCATCTTCCATGTGGTCTTCTTCTGGGTCTTTTCCTGTCCCTTGGAATCCAATCTAAAATTTCGGCTGTCCATCGATGGTCTGTTCTTCTGGCAGTATGTTTAGCCCATTGCCATTTCAGGGATTTAACTCTGATCATGATGTCTTCCACTCATGTCATTTTTCGGATCCACGTGTTCCTCTTCTTATCTCTCCTGGTTACACCAAGCATGCACCTCTCCATGCCTCTTTCAGTTGGCTGCAGCCTTTGTATGTCTCTTTTAGCTAAGGTCCACGTCTCTGCACCATACGTAAGCACTGGAAGGATGCATTGATCAAACACTTTTCTTTTAAGACATAATGGCATATTGCTCTTGAAAACTATGCTGTTTCTTCCAAAAGCTCTCCAGGCAAGTTTTGTACGCTGATTAATTTCTTCACCAATGTGACCCTCACTTGATATCTGCTGTCCAAGATAAACGTACGTGTCTGTTATCTCCAGCTTTTCTCCATCAATCGATAAATCTTCATTTCTTGTAAAAACATTGAACATCACTTTTGTCTTCTGAAAGTTCATTTTTAATCCCACTTCTTTACTCTTGTCGGCAAGTTCCTGGATCATACTCTGTAGCTCTGATGGTTTAGTCGCAAAAATGACTATGTCATCAGCAAAACGAAGGTGGGTTAGATAATCTCCATTAATCTTTATCCCTTTGTTTTCCCAGTTCAGTGATTGAAAGACATTATCCAATGTGGCATTAAAGAGCTTCGGAGATATGGTGTCACTATGTCTCACTCCTTTTCCAATTTTTATGTGTGTTGTATTTTCAAACAGCCGAATCTTTGCCCTTGCATTTTCATAGATGTTATTAATAATATTAATGTATGCATCTTCAATACCGCAGGATTTCAGAGCCATTGCAACTGCTGATGGTTTCACCGAATCAAAGGCTTTTTCATAATCGATAAAAGCCATGCACAATGGAAGTTCATATTCCCTCGCTCTTTCAATTAGTTCTCTCAGTACGTGGATATGATCTATTGTGCTGTAGCCACTCCTGAATCCAGCTTGTTCTCTCGGTTGAGCCATGTCCAGTGTCACCTTCAAGCGGTGTGAAAGAACTTTAGTGAAGATTTTATAAACCACTGATAGGAGGCTGATATGTCTGTAGTTCCTGAGATCCTCAATGTCACTTTTTTTATGTAGCAAGATCATTGTAGCGTTGTTCCAATCCTCAGGAATTTTCCCTTCATTAAGGCATTGAGTGAAAATTCGGGCGAGTACTGTTTCGATTTCTCCACTTGCTTCTTGTATGATGTCTACAGTAATTCCATCTTCTCCTGGAGCTTTTCCCCGCTTCATGTTCTTGATTGCATGTGCAACTTCTGCTGGAAGGACTGGAAGAACTCTGGTACCTTTCATGATGCCTGGAGTACATGTATCATCCCTTTCATATAATTTGGAGTAGAAATCTTTCACTCTTGTCAAAATTTCGCCTCTATTTCTTGTTACAGAACCATCTTCTTTTCTCAGTGCCATAATCAGTTTTTTTCCCTTACTGAGATGTCCCTTTGCTATCTTTAGGCTTTGGTTGTTTTCAATTGCTTTCCTAACTAATTCACAGTTGAATTTCCTTACGTCTTCAGTGATACTTTTTCGTACTGTCTTGCATAGCTCTATATATTCCACTTTGGAAGTCACATCATCTTTATATGTCCTCATCTCTCTTCTTTTTTGCATCAACATTTTGGTTTTTCCTGATAATTTGTTCACATGCAATTTGTTCTTAGACCCAGCTAATTTTGTTGCTGTTTCTATAAGAGCTTTGGTTACTTTTCTGTTAACTTCAGAAATATCCACTTCTTCCGATGTTAGGCCTTCTAAAGCAGAGAATCTGTTCTTTAGTTCCAATTTGAAGGTATTATGGTGTTTTTTAAGGTTGGTTATGTCAATACATTTTGTTTGTCTTATGAGCTTGCTACGTTCGAGTTTAGAGTTGAGGTGCATCTTACATCTCACCAATCTATGCTCACTGCCTGTGTTGAACTTGTTTAGCACACTGCAATCTTCTATGACGAATATTTTGTTACACATAATAAAATCAATTTCACTTGTCGTCCCATTTGGATGTCTCCATGTCCATTTCCTGTGTGGCTTTTTCTTGAAGAAGGAGTTCAAGATGAAAAACCCTTCTGCCTCTGCAAACTCAAAGAGAGTATTTCCACGCTGGTTTCTGTTGCCGTGACCGACTTTACCTACTGAAGTTTCATTCTGTTGCCGTTGCCCTATTTTTGCATTGAAATCTCCCATAATTATCTTCAAGTGCTGCTTACCTTTATTATTTAGATCACGAATTTCCTCATAAAATTCTTCAATTTCTTCTTCAGCATGACTTGTGGTGGGTGCATAAGTTTGAATAATCTGAGCCTGGTATCTTTTCGAGAGTTGGATAACGAGTCGTGCAGCTCTGTTAGAGGAACTTTCAACTTCTACAACTTTATCCTTCAGTTTCTTGTTTATTATAAATCCAACACCACTAGTTCTGCCAGTATCTGTCCCACGATAGTAGAAGAGATGTCCACTTTTCAGTTCAATGAGATCTTCTCCTTTTCTCCTTACCTCACTTAGCCCGACGATGTCCCACTTGATCCTTTGTAGTTCCTCTTCCAATTCAAGAAGCCTTGAATCAGAAGATAGGGAGCGTCCGTTGTACGTAGCCAAGGTCAGCATCAGATGGCAGCCTAGTCCGGTCCTCCGGGGATTCTTAGCACCCTCTGCCTTCATGTCGCACTGGCCGCTGCCTTGGCCAGGTACATTCCAGCTGCCGGAGACTGAGGGCCAAGATTTAAGTTGTGGAGTCATTTTGGAGGGGTTTGGCCATAACTCACCACGCTGGCCAAGCGGGTTGGTGAGTGTGGGATAGCAGTTCCTCTAATCCCGATGGTATAGTTATACCGCTATTGGCGGTCGTCAGAACCCCTTTAGTGGGAACAGGATGTACCACGAGAAGGCGGGGTTGACATTTGTCAAGGAGAGTCTGTGATGTTACGCATCACCTGACCTTACATCCCAGTATATATATATATATACTGGCGGAAAGAGAAAAAAGAAAACCGAGTAGGAATTGATGAATGATCATGAAATTTACATATGTTAATGGGGTCGAGTTTACGTAGGAGTGATGTTAATTTCGGGAACAACCGGTGAGCGCTTGCGCCACAGCACGGCATAATATGCAAATTATCGTTGGTGGTATTTAAGGAGTACGGCGAAGTGAATGTAATCATTCGCCGGCGTACGGACACGTGCGAAAACCCTGAAGAAGCTGCAATGCCTGGACATGAAAGACGTGTACGATTCCAGCAGTTATCGGACTTTGAGCGCGGTCGTCTAGTCGGACTCCGCGAGGCAGGGTGATCGTATCGTCGTATTGCGGAGCGAATTAGACGGGAAGTATCGGTGGTGGTACGATGGTGGCGTAGATGGTCCGAGGAACATTCCCACACTAAAGACGTGGAACCGGGAGTCACAGACGGACTGATGAGCGGACCGATCGACGCATAATAAGAGCGGCGTCGTCAAGCAGAACATCCACTGCGACGCAAATCCGTGCTGCCGTTGCACCTGAGGTGACTGTGCGAACAATACGACACCGTCTACTGGATGCAGGACTACGTGCACGTGTGCCTCTGGCATGTGTACCTCTGACTCCAGCCCACCGTCAGGAACGGCTGCAGTGGTGTCGCCAACGTCTGCACTGGAGAATGCAATGGAGATCTGTCGTGTTCAGCGATGAAACCAGATTCAGCTTGGGAGCCTCCAATGGCCGTATGCGTATTCGCAGACGCACAGTTGAGCGTCTTTACCCTTCTTGCATCCGCCAGTGACACACAGGGCCTACGCCTGGTGTCCTAGTGTGGTGAGCGATCAGCTATCACTCCCGTGCACAACTAGTGTTTTTACCGGGTACGTTAAGCAGCACCTCCTACATCAACAACATCATTGAGCCCGTTGTTGTGCCATTTCTAAGGTCGGTCCATCGTGGTGTTTTCCAGCAAGATAACACACGCCCACACACGGCACGTGCAACGCAACATGCACTTCAGGGTGTGAGACAACTTCCATGGCCTGCACGTTCACCGGATTTGTCCCCCATTGAGCACGTGTGTGATTTCATGGGGCAACGACTTATCCGGTTTCCACGGCCAGCCACGACCATCTCCGATTCATGCGTCCAGGTTGAGGATGCTTGGAACTCAATACCCCAATCTTACATCACAACATCTGTACGACAGACTCCATGCCAGAATTGCACAGTGTGACGCAGTTCATGGCGGTTCAACCTCGTACTAACCATGTTACATGGAAATGTTATTTTTCAGTTTACCAGCAAATACAGCTGTATTTTGCCACAATGTTTTGATCACGTTATCCTCTGTATTCCGTTATTATGCTGTATAAATTTCGCTAGTATCAGACGTCTCCTTCTTGGTGTTCTTTTTTCCCTTTCCGCCAGTGTATATATATATATACTAGGGGTGTTCAAATGAAAAGGTACGAAACGTCATAAGAACGTAACCAATAACATATTTGCCTATGCCGCTATGGGAGAACGTAGCGACACATCTTGGGATGCAATTGGAGTCGCTGGCGTGGATCGGAGCATGCGCGGGCGCCCGCATGCGCAGGAGAGAGCAGAGGCTCTTATAAAGAGCGCCGTCCAAGGTCCACTACTTGTTGAATTCCTCCAGGACAGACGAACCATTTATTCCGATGTGTACTGTGAGACACTCCGAAGCCTACGCAGGTCCATCAAGAACAAAAGACCGGGGCTGCTCACGGAGGGCGTGGTTTTTCTCCATGATAACGCGCGTACACACGTCTCCAGGGTCACACACGCGGAACTGGCCAAGTTCCAGTGGGAGCAGCTTGACCACCCGCCCTACAGCCCGGACATGTCGCCCTGCGATTTTCATGTGTTTGGTCCGCTGAAAAAACATCTGAAAGGGAAGCGCTTCCACTCGGACGACGAACTCAAGGACGCTGTGTAGGACTGGGTCTCGTCACGGCCACAGGAATTCTGGGAACAAGTAATCCTTCGGCTCGTTAATCAATGGGATCATTATGCTACGGCCTATGGTGTATACTTTGAATAAAGTCTTCATTTATACCCACAGTGTCGTTTCGTACTTTTTCATTTGAACACTCTTTGTAGCATAGGAAAGTTAAATTTTCACTAATGTAATATAATATAAGAGACATATGACACCCGTTCTTTACATCCACTAAAAATATTTATTTGACATTATCGAAATTGGATTACTTCAGAAAGTACCTAGGAAATCGCAGCTTAAATTTGTTCACTTGGTTTTCAGAACACACCTGGAGTTTAATTTTCCAACTTGGATTTACGTTTTTTTTTTTTTTTTTTTTTTTTTTTTTTTTGATTGGAGTTTTTTTTTTTTTTTAATTTGATTGGAGGTTTAACAACCACCGTGAGCAACTCAATGGGCTATAAGCAGTCGCCCGTCCCCAATTTAGGATAACTGGTTCCAGGGAAGGGAGAGAGCCAGTGCCGTAAGACAAACACAACATCCATGCCTCACCGGGATTGGAACCCGGGCCCCGTTCGGACGAATGATCAGAGGCCATCGCTTAGACCACTGCCTTCAAAATAAACCTTTATTAGTCTAAAAGCAAGGTACATGTGATACGCTTCCGTCACATGAGACTGTATTAAAAGAGACGAGGCCAAGAAGTCTCAACACAAAAGAAAGGAGGAAAGAAAACTGGTAACATCAGAACAAGATTAAAATATATACAGATAAAAAAGGAACACAGAAAACAAAAACGAAAAACACACACATTACAAAACCCAAACCCCAGAATGAGGGAAGAAAAACACATTCCAAAAACTAGTACATAGCAGCGCGAACACGAAGGTGACAGGTAAGAAACACAACAACAATACAACACAACACAAATTGATTGACACTGCAAGACAGCGACAGGAGAAACAAAACTGTACTTCTGAAAACATGCAGCAGCGGCCAAAACATTAGTACAAGAAGAACATAAAAAACAAAAAAAAACCGTGCACATAAAGAGGGGTGTTAACCAACCGCTATAACTAAAAACGAAATACGAAGTGACGCATGTAAGTCAGGAGGAACACTGTACAGAACAATACATGATAATAAGGGGAAAAACCGCTGCATCACACAAAATAAATGTAGCCAAACAGGCACACGAGGTTCACAAAAAGAAAATCGCACTCAATTCAAATTTCAGGCTCAAAACAAGAAGACGCGCGTTGACAAACCCCAGAAGCCGACGTGGCGCTATAGAGAGAATCACGCGGAAACAAGATCGCATAGCATCATAACACATTGAAAACAACACAAAGTACGTCCAGTCGTGCACGGCAACAGAAGGCTGTGCCGAGAAAAATACAATATTACAGGAAAAACCCGGACAGGAGAAGCACGAAGCAAGACGTAGAACCCTAGCTTGAGTGCAAAGAAACACAAAAACGAAAACACAAAAAGTGCACTTAAAACATAATCAAAGACAAAACTGCCTCAACTGTCTACTTCACTACACATGTAGTCACATACAGTCAAGAAAAAAAGCACAAGAGGCACAGTAAAAAAAAGTACAATGCAAATAGAGCGATGACCAACTCCTTGGGTCAACGTAACCCAATAGACAAACAAGTGAACATGAAACACAAGGCATGACAAAAAAAAGGCTCCCTAAACTGCGGAGCCAATTGAAACACGAAAGCAGAACATGCACAAACAAGTAAAAAACAAGATTATCACATTAGCAGTATAGGTAAAATACAATCACAGTATTAAAAAAACTCACACAGAAGCAGAGCGAGTAGGACAGCCGCCATCCGAACAACTAAACACAACACGTGCAAAAAGCAAGAGCAATTACAAAAACACGGTAATACAACATTAAGGAAACACAGTACAAAAAAGAAGATCAGGAACAACAACAAACAAACAAGCACAAAAGAAACACAACACGCCAAAAAATTTTTGCAAAACTAGACAACACAGACTAGCCCAACGGAAAACAACAACACCCAACAAGCATCACACTAATACCAAACAATAACAGTGAACACAAACAATTGGTGGCCAACCAGTACAACAAAACACCACAACAAGAAATGCGTCGACCAACAACTGTGGCCGACGAAAACATAGAAAGCAAGCACACAATAATACATAGACAAACAACTCAACAAAAATACCGACACAAAAAACAATAACCGATTGCACAGCACCACCAAGAACCAGAAAAAAATACACACAGAACACAGGAACACAAATGCCCACGGACACCGGACAGAAAAAAGTCAAAGCAACTAGCTGTAAAACATCCAATCACAGCGCAAAACGACAAGAAAATTCAGACAAAGAGGCAGAGGCCGCTAGTAAGAGGAAAAGTATAGAAAAGCACTATCCAAGAAAGAATATACCGATCAGTAGAATGAGCTAACAAAGCACAGAGGAAAAAACAACAAAAAGGCCGGAATCTCAAGGAAGCAAGACAGTACAACATTACCAAAGGGTCATCATAAAAACAAGAAAAGGAAAACGGTAAAAAAAAAAGGAAAAACAACAGGATTAGAAGAAAAGAATGAATACAAGGCAAACAAAAAACCTGCAGCTCAATCAAAAACAGAACAAGACAACAACCCGGAAAAGCAAAAACAAACAAAGTGAAGAAACCAGTACACCATAACAAAAACAAGAAAAAACAACTGATCAAACGAATTGAATCAACCCATGCTCAACCCGAAACCAGGGGAGGTGGGGGGACCAGTTCGAGAAGAAAGCAGGAACTGCCTGCCGGGCCAGAGCTACCTCGTACTCAAGTTGGATGACGGACTTGATCGAGGAACGAAACCTACGGCACAGAAAAACTCTCGCAGGATGATATCGACGAAGAGCAGGCCGATCCACACTGGTATGATAGTATAAATAAATAGTCAGTTTGGCCTGCAAAATTAAAAACGCGCAAACTGGATTGTGAACAGCAGCGGAAGGATGATGACGGCGAAGAAAATAGTAATGTGAAACAGAGTGAAAGGAAGGACAGACCTTGGAAAGAAGAGCAAACATCAATGAAAAAAGAGGCTGTAAAACTAAACAGGAGTCATATGCGTGATGAACATCACCGAGCGTTGAACAGAAAAAACACAAGGGAGAAGACAGGCGACCAAAACGATGAAGAGTTCGTGGTGTGAGCAAGCGGCGATGAAGATGTAGCCAATGAATATCAGTTGCTTTTGGGGAAGCCAGAGAAATGGGTGAATCGACCCATGTCTGAGAGGTTTCATCAGGAGGCACAAAAGGAATAGCGAGAGGTGCTCGAAAATAAGTAAGAAAGTGGCGGTACAAGAGTTTTGCAGTAACTTGATGCACCAGAAAGGGAAAATCATTCAAATAAACCAGAAAAGGAAGGCAAGGGGACGCCGAAGAAGAAACAATTAACCCTAAAGAATTCACGAGGGACGGGTAAAGGCGTTGAAGCTGAAAATGAAGCAACCGGAGTTGGGCGCGATGTAAGGGAGTGTCAGCAAGAGGGGGGTCGATTTGGGAAAGAGACTTCCAGCGGAGAGAAGCATCTACAAGTTGGGCTACCTGTACCACGCCACTGGCGAACCAGGTGGAGAAGCACAAGTACGGTGAAGAGGGAGAACGGAGTGCAGAAGAGTAAAAGAGAGGTTCCGCAAGCAGATCAGTAGTTGAGGTAGGTGGGAGACGGACGGGACATAAGGAATGCCAGAGGGAAAAGACGGTGCGATAAGTATCGGGAAAGTGATCTGGAATGAGGGGGAACAGATCCATACGGAGGAAAGTAGCGAGAGTGAGAAACGGACTGCGAGGGAAAAGTAAAGTATCAACAATAGTAAGCGATGAAATTTGAGGATGAGAAAAAGAACGGAGAAAGGTCTGAAGATGAATAGCATTAGATTTTTGAAAAAGATCTGGGAGGGCAAGACCTCCAAAGGACAGAGGAAGGACGAGAGTAGAACGATGAACCCAGTGAACTTTATTCCAGATGAAATCAGTAATCAAACGTTGAGCGGATTGGAGGAAAATGGGCGAGGGAAAATAAGCGAGCCACGAATGTGTCAAAATGGGAAGAAGAAAGGAAGAAACCAGATGTGCTCTGCTAAAAAAGGACAAAAAAGGTTTGAACCGGCAAAAAGGAGCAAGACGGCGATTGAGCTGCTGAACCAAAGGAGTCCATGTGGCATCAGCAACAGCCACGGGATTTCCAACGTACACACCAAGGAGTTTAATGACCGATGATGACCAACGGGCACCCCAAGGGCGATCACCGTGTGCCACCCACGATGCGGCCCACAGACCGACAGATTTAGACATATTAAGTTCGGAACCGGAAATTGAAGCATACTCACGATAAGCAGAAAGGACAACACCGAAAGAACGTTCAGTGCGAAGAAAGAGAGTGAGGTCATCAGCATATGCAGACAACACTATGCGGTGGTGACGAGTAGGAGCAATACTGCGAGGAATCACAGAAAACAAACGAGAACGCAGACAAATTAAGAGAGGTTCAAATGCAAGCGAAAAAGTTGACCCGAAAGGGGACAACCCTGCCGGATCCCGTTGTCAAAGGGGATAGCAGCTGTTATGAATGTGGAAGTGCGAATACGGAAAGAAGAGTGAGAGTAAAGATTACTAAGAGCTTGACAGAAAAGAGTAGGAAAGCCAAAATGACGAAGAACAGCAAAGAGATAAGAGTGATTAATGGAGTCAAAAGCTTGTTTCTGATCAATATTAAAAATTGCGAGTGGTTCGGAAAGTTGGGAAGCAAGAAAATACAAGTTGCGAATGGTAGAAATGTTGGTAGTAATCGAACGAGAGGAAATAGTGTAAGTTTGATCGGGGTGGATTAAATGCTGCAAGACGGGATTGAGGCGAAAAGCGAGAATTTTAGCAAAGGTTTTGTAGTCAGTATTAAGAATAGAGATAGGACGCCAGTTAGAAAAAAGACCAAGGTTTCCGGTTTTGGGGATGAGACGGAGAAGAGCAAAAGTTAAATCAGAAGACTGAAAATTTGAAGAAGTAAAAACGGCATTAAAACAAGCAACCAGAAGCGGGAGGAGAGAAGGAAGAAACTTCTTATAAAATGAGAGCGGAAGACCGTCCGCGCCAGGGGAAGAACGGTCATTCAGACTGGAAATTGCAGAGCGGACTTCAGAAGGAGAGATAGGAGAAACAAGAGAATCAAAAAACAATGTGGAACCTAAGGGAGGACATGAAGAGGAGGGGAAGTATCTGCAGGAGAAAGGAGTCGGTGTTGAAAACGATCCGAATAATGGGAAAAAGTAAGTTCACAGATACGATAAGGGTCGGTAACTGTAGATCCGTCAGGTAGTGAAAGAAAGGAAATTGTGTTGCTTTTAACATGATACTCCTCAAGGGACTTCAAACTAGAAAAGGGGTCGTCGTGAAACCGCAAGTGAGTGAATTTCAGACGAGTAATGGCTGTTGAAGCAAAAGTAAACAGAATACGACAAAGTTGAGCTTGAAACACGGGAAAAGAAGGATCAGAAGGAGAAATAGTCTGCAATTTACGACGGAGAACATCAATATCTTGAAAGCGAGAAGTACGGGAAGAGAAAGAAGACTGACGTGCGAAAGAAATAATCAAGATTTTCGTGGAAAGCCACAGAGCCACTGGGTCGTCAGACGAAGAAAGTTGTTGCACAGAAGACGAGATCATAGAGCGAATTTCAGCACAGAAAACAGGATCGGTTAAAACTGAATCGTCGAGCGACCAGACTGAGGAAAGGGGAACAGAGGAAGAATGCAAAAAAAGTTTTAAAAGAACGGGGCGATGATCTGACGAAACGGAAGGATGATGAGTAATTTCAACTAGAGAGGAATGGAGAAAACTGGAAACATAGAATCTATCTAGGCGTGCTGCGACACAGCGTGAAGCAGCCGGGGGAACCAGGAAAATTCCTTGGACCGGGGATGGAGGGAACGGAATGCATCAATCAAATGAAAATTAACAACGAGTTAAGTGAGATTGGAAAGAAGGTCGGAACGGCTTTCGGTTGAACCATCTCGGTCAAAACCGGGTTGCAAAGTGCAATTGAAATCGCCTGCAACAATGACTGTATCATTTGGATGGAGGGTCGAAAGGATAGAAGAAAGATGTTGGAGGAGAGTTTCTGCATCCGCAGCAGATTGCGGAATATGGATATTGAAAACATGAATACGTTTAGAACAAAAACAAAAAGAAATATGTTGAAAAGAACCCAGCAGACTCTGTGGCTCAACAAGATCAGAAAGGGAAGAATGAAAACGCACATGAAACGCTATAGCGGTACCGGACCTGAGATGGGTCCGGTAATTATGATAAAAAATGTACGGCCAGCGTCTCCAGCGGAAACACCCGGCATCCAAGGAACAGTTTGTCTCCTGGAGAAGGAGGATATCAGCCCCCAGGTAACGAACGTCCTCGTAAACCAAATCATTCGCCGCAGAAGACGCAAGCCCTCTACAATTAAAGCTAAGTAGTGTTAACAAGGACATCACTGGTAGGTTGCATCCAGCCTTCCAGTTCAGCCCTCAAAATCTTGAGTAAGTATCCCAGACGGCGAGCATATTGCTCAGTCCCGCCAGGCAAAGTAACATTAGTTATAAATGCATGGAACTGGTTTAGCTGTGCAATCATTTCAGGCAGCAAGTGAAGCTTACTCTTAATGCAAGGCAGTGTGATCAACTTCGCCTTACGCGGGCGAGTGGTCAATGCATACAGATCAGTTAAGGTAAGAGGGTGCAAAGGCACCGCAAGTTCTTCAAACATAGTAGAAATGTCAAGAAGTGTAGGAGAAGGAGAATCATCGTCAGAGTCAACCATTGCAGTGTCATCAGGATCAGGGGCAACCGTGTCCATAACATCATCATCCTGGAGACATGCGAATCGGTTCGAAACTAGTAATTCAGAATTTGGCTCATGATGGCTAGGTGAACCCGAGGTAGAATGGGCTGGTTTCTTGGACCGAAGACGTTGAGACGAACGAGAAGAGCGAGTAGAAACACCAGGTGAGCTGGGGCGTTTACGTTGTGATTTAGGTGCAGACACTTCCAGCGATGGAAAATCCTCATTGGAGGGCTCCAAACCATCCAGTACGACGACAGGAACCGGGAGGGAAGGAACGACTGGAGAAACAGCAGGCAAAATTGATGAAGGTAGAATGTGAGCAGGTGCCTCAGCGGCCTGCACAACATCCGCAGGGGCAGCGGCCACCTGAACTGTAGTAGCTAAAGAAGAATCAGATCTAGCACCAGGAGTAGCATGAGGACAAGCAGAAGCGAGATGACCTTCCCCTTTACACCGGAAGCACTGAACCCCTGCAAAAAGATTAAAAATGTACGTCCGGGTATCAGTGACTAATTCCAGAGTTGCAAGGCGTTCCGCAATTGACTGAGAAGTTGGAAAAATAACCCGGTACTGGCGGCGCCCACCCTGCACATGTTTCAGGGGGAATCACGGGCTGTAGCTGGAATAATCTTGGTCACTCCCACAACACGATCCATCGTGTTGAGGGCATCAATCAACAGAGAATCAGGAACAGCCGTTGGTACAGGAGAGAGGGTCACCGTAACTGGTCTTTGGGCTGCAGCGACAGGTTGTAGATGAAAGGACCCAATATCAACCCCATGAAATATAATTAAATCTACTGCTTGCTGGTGGGTGAAGTGAACAACCACCCCTCCACCCAAGCGAATAATGGACACAATGCTTTCGGCTGGAACGACCTTCGACACAGCATGCAGATACTGGGTGAGGGGGTGTCACGCAAAGAAGGAATGAAAACACTTAATAATAAGGCAGACGACAACTGCTTACCTTGCGGCGAATCACTTGGAAGAATAATTTTCAACGCCGAAGCTACACGTTTGAAATGTGGTGCAGAATCACTAGAAATATATGAGGTACTTCCCACAGCTTGTGCGAACGACGTTGAAGTAGAACTAGCAGAACCAGGAATATTAGACGCAGCCGGCACACGGGTGGCCAGAAGTACACTTTCTGGAAGTCCAGCAGCACTATTCGACGCAACATTCCCCGAAGAAGGCACAGAACTAAGAAGCGAAGACATATCAGCAATCGACGAAGCAGCTGTAGACGACGGTGACTTATTCACAGTGGTAGTGGACATTCTCGACCACTGGCCCACCAAAACTCATGCGTCGTAACTGACGACACACGAAAATGAAAAAACAAAAACAAAAAATGAGCACCCACACGGCACTCAGCCTCACTGCTCGTGAAGCGAGGGTACGAAACACTGCAACCAAAACACAAAACGACGAAATACCACAAAAAGAACAAGTAAACTAACGAACGTTGACTTCTACGCATGAGCCGAAAAAATATGCGACTTGTCTGTTCAACGACCACTGCGCCACCGGGGCGGCGATTTACGTTTTAACCGCGACTCTACGAATGACTTTGTTTATGTCATGAAGGGTTTGGTGGAAGGATTTATGTTACTGTTACTGGCTGAATTTTGACTCAGTTTTTATTTTGATGTTTCTTTTTCATTTATACAACAGTACATGTGATATTATTGTTTTGGTAAGGTTTTTTATAGTTCATCTTTTAGTTCAATTTTATTCCCAGTGACTCTTTTGTATTTTCTATAGTTCAGGCAGGGAAGACAGAATGCATCAAAATTTACAACACAAAATTTCAAATTGGATATCCATTATTGCTTTTTTGAGATTTTTGCATTCTCATGAAACCTGAACTGAACTTGTGTGCTCAGGGCCTCTGGATGTCTTTCCCTGAAGAGTGATCCAGCGGTTCTGAGAAAATGTTTCTATAAATATTTTCTTAACATTGTTTTGTCTTTTTGTTATTCACTTTAGTTTTTTTGTTGTTGTTTTTTGTCTGAAGGTTTTTGTCCTTATTTGTTTGTTTATGAGGGTAGGTTGCTTGAATGTTAATGTTCTTTAACATATATATATATATATATATATTGCATGCCTTACATTACACTTCTTTTGAAGTAAATACAATCCGAAACAGTAAGTGTAATTTTTTATAGTACAATTAAAAATAGAGAGTGTAATCCTTTTTCTTTCTTACATTTGTATTAAATGTAGTTTTGAGATATGTAAATGAGTTTTTCATGCATAGATAGACATCAGTTACCAGTTCATAACGTTTTACTTCTCCTTGCCTTTCGGTTGTATTCCACCAGAGGGGCATCTCTGAAGGGTGTCCAAACGTAGTCTGCGAGCATCAAAGTTGACCACTTTCCCTGGTATCTTTGCTCCATTACTGCCATATCTTGATGAAACCGTTCACCATGCTCCTGACTATATTTGCCACAGTTATCCGGGAAGAAATCCAGGTGAGAATCCAGAAAGTGGAGTTTTAAATACATATTACAGCCAAATGTTTGATACAGAGCAAGCAGGTCGGTAATGAGATCTTCGTAATTTTCAGCATTGAAATTCCCCAGGAAGTTTGTTAATACTTGACAAAAGGCATCCCACACTTCCCTTTCATCCCACTGAAGCATGTCCTCAAACTGCGAATCTTGAAAGAGCTGTCTGATCTGCGGACCCACCAAAATTCCGTCTTTTATTTTTGCTTCGCTCAGTCGAGGAAATTTGTCATGCAAGTACTTGAACGCTGGTTTAGTTTTGTCCATGGCTTTAACCAATTGCTTTACAAGACCGAGTTTTATGTGCAGAGGGGGTAGTATGATTTTCTGAGGATCTGTCAGTTTTGGGTTCTGAACATTCGTTTGTCCAGGTGTCAAAGACGTCCTAGGAGGCCAGTCTCTATCGATGCAGTGCAGACATGTAGCTCGGCTATCCCAGTGACGAAGAAAACAGCAGTGCTTTGTGTATTCCTGCTGAAGGCCCATCAATAGAGACACTACCTTCAGGGCAGCACAGATAAGGTAACCATAATTTTTTGTAATTAAGTCTGTCCAACAGCTGTTTAAGGTTGGTGTAGGTATCTTTCATGTGCACCGCATGTGCAACTGGAATGGACGGCAACTGATTTCCATTATGCAGTAAAATCATCTTAAGACTAAACTTGGAAGAGTCTATAAATAGACGCCATCCTTGCGTAACATGTTGTAATCCTAGTCCTTGCATTAGGATGTCAATATTGCAATGGAACACAAAGTGTTCACTTATTTGGAAGAATTGCTCGAATTGTCGGTGACGAATACGAAACGAACTTACTCGAACATTTTGTTCTAGAAGATTCCATTGACGAAGCCTTGACGCTAGTAGCTCTGCTTGAACTTTGGTTAAATTCAAATCGTGAACAAGGTCGTTCAGTTCCTCTGATGTAATTTTATGTGGCATAGACTCAGCAGATGCATATTCGTCATCGCTTTCATTAATTCGTGACGTTGACGGTTTCGGATTCCACAAATCGTCTTCCTGGACCTCATCTAAATCGATAACAAAATTTGTCGGATACTTTGAAATGGGGAGTACTTCAGAATGAGGTACAGGTCGTACAGCAGAAGGTATATTTGGATATTCTACAGTCCATTTCTTCTTATTTGTGATACCTTCAGCCACTGGTGGCACCATACAGAAATAACAGTCATTTATGTGATTTGTGGGCTCCTCCAAATCATGGGAACAGCAAAACCCATCGTTTTTCTTTTGCCATTAAGCCACTGTGACAGATTCGTTGCACACGTGCAGCAACATACATGTGGGGCACAGTCCTTATCCTCGTCGTCTATCCTGCAGCCTAAATACAAATGATAAGTCTTTTTAACAACCGGAGTGATGGACGTTTTCTGTGCAACAAATGTCACTTTACCACATATATAGCAAAAGTTATCCGCCTTATTCACACATGCACGCGGCATAGCTACGTAATGTCACAATACAAGGATCACTTTAATAGGCTGCTATCACGAGAGTACACTCACCAATGAAGGGAAAGAAACAAATGGACTGAGTTCTTTACCGTTGGGCTGTTAAAACTGAAAGGATGGCATCACCGGATGTAGCGGGAACTCCAGACTTCTCACACAATGATGCAATACTTCCTGGTCTGACGGTGCCTAAGAATACGGAAAACGCCGTACGAACCTGATATTCTCACTATATTTTTATTTCAATACCATTTTAATATACATTTAGTAACATTTAATATATTTATCATAAATTTATTAATATGTAACATAAAAAAAATAATTACTCATTATAATTACTTTTTTACTAAAAATCACAAATGTTTAACGCTCCATTAGCTGTATTTCCGAAACGAGAGCCAATGAAAGTTTTTCATGGCGATATTCGTGTTCATTGGGTTAATTTCATACAGAATTCCACACTTTTCCTTCAGAAGCAATTTCATTGTTGTCCAGTGTTATTTCTCGCAAAAAAAAAAACAATTATTTTTAACGTAAAAATTTTAAAAGAAAAAACACATTCCTGTATCTCTGAAATTATATGTAATAGCAAAATTTGGATAGCAAATATGTATTCCTCGTATGAAAATACTAAAGAATAAAAAAATGTCTGGAACAAAACACGTGTTTAACAGTGTTACCGAAGTTTTGCTGAAAAAGAGTTTGAGCTAATCACAAATTAGCGATACACTTTGGAAAAAATTATAACTGTGAGGTGCTTTATTAGCCTTTGTAAGGTGTAAGTTTTGGGAAACCTTAAGGAATGTAGTTCTGCATTTCAAATTTTAAAACAACTCCGAGCTGTAGTGTTGGAAAAGTTTTTAGAAGCCTAGATCAAAATGTTTAAAAGCATAGAGGTCTAGTTTCCTGATTTCCATACTCTTCAATTTCTAAACTACGAAGGAAACTTCTCGTTATACCAAATACTTGAATCATTTTGTTCCTATGTGGACAGGAGTCCTCGATGTCCTCTGGTTTATTAATGTTCCGAAAATGAAGCAATGCTACATGCGAAATTTTGAAAGCGAGAGAAGACGCTTTATTCAGAGATTCGGAGATGTTACTGAGCGTTTGAATATAATGTGTGACAATAAAGTCCCACTTCCTGCATGATATTTTGTTTCACAGGCTCATTTCTTCTTTGTAAATGTTTCCGTAATGCTTTTGTTGTGGGATTTTAAGTCTTATCCACAATATTTACAGAAATCGTTGCTGGCATTGATTTATTTTTGTTTTTGACAAGAACTTCAGATAAATCAGAGCACATTAACTTTGAAAGTCGCCACTTGGGGCGATTTTGTCCTTAATTCCTTAGGTGACATACAGTATTAATTACGCTAGGATGAGTTTGCATACATTTCTACGACAAAATCTATTTATGATGAAAGAAATGCGATAATAAACAGAATCAACTTCTGAAAACAGTTGCGTACATGTTTATTCATTTACCACAAACTCTGTAAAGGCGTATGATTTATTTAGAAACACAACTTTTTCTTCCACAATCCGTACTTTTCATATAAATAAGCTATGGCGATGTTTGATAAATTATGAGATACGTTTTGAGTTTATAATAAAATAATAAAAAAAAATAGGTCTTCTTCTTAGCATATTTCACTTCGTTGCCAAATGTTCTGTATGTTAGCTACTTTTACATAGGGAACTCATTTCTTTGAACACTTTGATGAAAATTCTTTTAATTACAAACTTTACAGTGGTTAATATTATTTTACGAACAGTTAGAATCCTCAAAAGGAGAAAACAACTATCATATTCTTAATGAAAATAGGCATTCTCCGGAAATTGCCAAGTTCAGTATAACAAATGCAGATAAATCTTCCAAATGCGTGAAAATTTCCACCTCAGCAGATGGATACGGGCACCCATTCTACAGTTTTTCGGTTTTAGTAAATTTTTCCAATACTAGCACTTTATTACCTAAGAACTAGATAATACCAGTTCTAGGCTTCTAGGAGCATCCAGTCCTTAGAAGTAACAAAGCACTTTGCTTAGTGGTAGATGTTTTCACTTTCCAATTAACTGCTTTTCTGGAAGATATTAGAAGATAACGAAATATAAATACCGAATGTAAAATAATTATTTTTTCTTTTAGATATTCATTCCGCATGTAATCACTGTATAATTAAAAACAAAATTCGTGATTTTTCAGTGTGCACTGTAATTTTCATAAATTTTTTTAAATAATATGAATAGCAAACCTGGAGTTTCATGATATCTTGTGTATAGTTTGGTGTTGTTATCAGTACATACTTTTGGGCAGGTTAGTGGTTTAATGCAACAGCAGTGTGTCAGACGCTGCTAATAAAAAATCATTGGAATTAATATTAGTGTGGAATAAACTGCTACTAATTTGTTTCTTGGTAAAAGAAAGTTCATGCAAAAAATTGCAAATGAATTATCGAAGAGAAGATATCTTTTGCAGATACATGGCCAACATAGCAAAAAACATAATCTTCTCCCAGGGCTTTATTTTGTATGAGGTGTTGAGTCTGTACTCTTCTCTCACAGACCTGTTTAAATTGAGCCATTTGATAAAGCTATAGTCACTAAGATTATTTTTGTTTCGATTTATTCCTCGGGTTTTGATCCTAAATTCGATTAACTTTCTCACTTTAAAACCAGTGACTTAACAACTGTTTCACTTCTACCAAGCATAAAAACACCGCAGTAGGCACTATTGGGGACCTCCTGGTGATAAAGCTTAAGTTGCCAACTGGATGTTTAGTTGTTCTTATCCAACATTTAAAATCTGTACCAGGTGTTCGTTCTTTATTTACCCATTTATTTACTCCTTAGCATTCAACCAGTTTAAGTAAAAGCTTGATGTATCAGTTTATTACAACCAAAATGGACTTTAAGATTTTATTCTTTTTTTTTTCTGATCTTTACCCAAAACATGGGGCCTTCCCATGAGTTATCAAAATTTAAGGATACGCTTCTGTGAATTTGGAAACGATAAATCAAAATTAAACTGGACATGTTTAGGTTCTGTCCTTTCTTCTAAACTAATGTCTAAAGAACTCAAACATGTATTTTCACGTATATAAATACCTAAAATATAGCACATTTCAATTTTCCGCTATTCAACATTTGGCCCGTTTTCTGGAATGTCGTCGCTTCAAATTTTGGGTTTTCATTTAGATGATTAATATATGGAGAAAAAACCGAAGACACTCTAACAATCAGATACGTCGTTTCAAATTATTAAGTACTAGTAACCACTGCAATGAGTCGTTGATCCTAAAACGGTTTCAAGCATCTGAGATTCTGATTTACACAAAACATACTAGAGTCTTGGCTTCACACGCCATCGTGTCACACACCTGCCCCACTCATTTTCACGTTTTCCCTCTTTCAACATTATGACAACACACACAATCGAAATACTATTACTTCAATTATACACTGGTGTGCAAAAATTAAGGACACACAGGAGAAATTAGGAGAACAGCAGAAAGAGCAGGCAGAACGGATCGAAAGACCACTCAGGTAATAGACTAGGGTCACGTAAGGTAAGGCATGCGCATATATGCAGCATGCCGTTGTGTGTGTGTGTGGGGGAGGGGGGGTGTCGGAAGAGTATAAAGCGCACGGGCGATGTACGCTCAGCAATTCAGCGAAAGCTATTGCACGGTGTACATCGGTTTGAACGACGTCGACCTGCTGCCAACGTGTGATATGGCCAACAGGCAGTCCAGAAGACGACATCTGGATGACTTTACCCGAGGTCGCGTTATTTGGAAGTTCGATAAACGTCGAAGTGTGACTAGTCATGCTGGTGAATTCGGGATCGCTCAAAGCATCGTTTCACGAGCTTGGAGAACATTTCAAACGACAGGAACGTCTGTCCGAGAATTTAGCAATGGTCGTCCACGAGCAACCACGGCGGCGGACGACCGGTATATTGTCCTACAGGCGAGAAGAGACAGACGGCAGACAGCGGTAGAAATCGCAAGGCGCATGCAACAGACAACTGGACGCCCGTTATCGCGTTTTACCGTGGCCAGGAGGCTCCCCAAAGGTGGTCTATATGCACGACGACCAGTACAGTGTGTGCCCATAACTACTGCTCATCGGAGACGACGATTTATGTGGTGCAAGGAACACAAGAACTGGACACATCAGCAATGGGGTCGAGTTATCTTTACGAACGAGAGCCGATTTAGTCTGACGAGGGATTCTGGACGTATACCAATCTGGAGAGAGCAGGGAACACGCAATCACACCTCCAACATCATCGAAAGGGACCGGTTTGGAGGTGGCGGAGTTCTCGTTTGTGGCAGTATCATGCTTGGTAGTCGTACTAACCTCCACATCTTCCAAGGAGGTTCAGTCACTGGTGTCCGCTATTGTACCGAGGTTCTGCTGCCTCACGTGCGTCTGTTTAAAGGTGCTGTGTGTCCTGAGTTCTTCTTCATGGACGACAACGCTACACCTCATCGTACAGTGGCCGTCGCAGAGCTGTTGGAAAGTGAAGATATTCAAAGCATGGATTGGCCCCCAAGGTCCCCGGACCTAAATCCAATCGAACACGTATGGGACCTTCTCGGGAGACGCTCTGGCAGCACGTCACCAGCCGCCAGCAACGATTCCGCAGCTGCGATTGACGCTACAAGAGAAATGGGCCGCGATGCCTCAACAGCTCCTTGACAACCTCGTCCTCAGCATGGACAGACGTTGCAAATCCTGCAACGCAGTCAGGGGTGATCATATCCCCTACTAAAGACTGGATTTTTCTTGGCAGCCTCCCGTCATATGGACGTTTCTGTCTTCTGTCCAGTTGTGCTCGAAGCTACCTTTTCAATAAAGTGCCTTTGTATCCTTTGGATTTCTTGTTTGGACGGTTGTGCTCACTTGTCCTATATTCTTACATCATGGGGATCTTATGGTATGATTTGAGTCGATGTGGAGCACTTGTGCACGACGTTACATTCGAAAAACTAGCTCGTCCTTAATTTTTGCACGCCACTGTACTAGGCCGGAAAAGAAAATTTGTAAGATACAAGAAACAGGATATTGCTGTTTCGCTTAGGCTACTCAGCCGAATACGGTCCCAAAGAAATTCTCAAAGTATTTACAATTATTAAAAACGTCCACTTTTCGCATTAAAGCAGCCTACCCTTTGCCAATAATGCACGAATTATGTGCTCATTGCAAACTTAATCCAAGGCTTACTGATAAGGAAGAATTTTGAAATTTAATATTTAAATACTTCTTTTTTTGAAGCAATTACTAAATATAAATAGATTACTTTCATATTCATAATGTGTTAACTCCAGGAAATTAGTAAAACTTGCTAAGAACTGTTTGTTTCGGGAAAAAAATATATAATTTTTAAATGTAAGCAAGATGTCATAAAAAGCGATTTTCCAAAGTTATTAATTTTCATTTAGAAGGTAAAACATTCGCACAATTTGGAATAAAACTAAAAAGAGAAAAATAGCGAAGAAACATATTGACATGTAATTCACTGGCTTCATTCCACGTATATCCATAAAAATGTTGTTACAACATTATTATCACGTCAGAATGTAACGCGATTTACGTGCCAAATTGTATCCGCGCAGTACATTGGTAGTATTGAGGACATAAAGTTGAATGGTTGAAATTGGATGAGAAAAAGTGCGATATTTCTATATATATAGTTACTGTGAAATACAGGAGCGGCAAATTCTTGTCATCAGAACATACAATCCCGTCGTTTACCGGTCGTACCAGAATTCCAGAACAAAGTGCTTTCGGCACAAATCTACTTTTATATTTTGTGTGAGAAACCGCGTTCTGAAAGTTGCTTTAGGAAAAAGAAATGTGTGCATGAAGAATTTATTATCTTTTGAGTCTCTTAGTCGTGCCCAGAAGAACATATTTCAGCCAACATGTGCGTGCCTCTTGGGAAGACAAGTGCAGAACGCTTCACTTTTCTGATTTTTTCTATGCGGGCTACCAATATCTTGGGCAACAAGTGAGTGTATTGTGTTTTATTTTTAAGGGAAAAGGCGAAGAAAACAAACATCTAATACGTAAATGGACTTTTAGTTGCCTTAAGCAACGAACGTTTAAGAGCTTCAGCGATTCATATTTCAACTGCTGCAAAACATAATTATACCACACTACACGCCCTGCACTTTCGTAGAACTGGATATCGAGATTTATATTTATAATCGACCTTTCATTCATATTGAAAATTTCTGAACTATAAGCATAACGTTAAGAAATTCTGACGTTTTTCAACTTTTTAAAATCTCTTTATGCATAGCATATTTAGACTTTTTTTAATAGCATATTCGAACATTTTTTGTTTAGAACGGTTTTCAAAAAGGAGAATGCGATTTTACTTCAAACATTTATTGAAAGAAATCACCGAAGAAATAATATTTTTCTCTCTTCAATAGCAGTCTAAAACTTTAATGCATCACTTCTAATTATATAATCTTTTTAGAAATCAATCTTTTTGACACCAACTTGCCAAACTTGCTATCTCAACTATAGGATTCGCATTATAAGTAAAATATTCTGTGGTTCTTAATTCTGAAGCTTCGGTCAATATGACGAACATTGTACAAATGGAAAAAGAAAAAGAAAATTTCAGAATTACATGTTTCGAAAATCAGATAAATTGAGGCCTCTCATTTGACATTTTTGTCTTATAAAAGGAGCATTATATTCAAAAGGATATAAGGACTTATGTAAATGTAAGCATTTTGTTGTAACCAATTTCGCATGGTATATTCTGTATGTATATATCCACAGCTTATAGTCTGCAATGAATAAAATAAAACTAAACATATTTTTTAGCGTAGGGAAACGCTTTTTTACAAATTTTCCCTTCGTAAATAGAAAATTCGTTCTGTAATCTCAAAGGAAAATTGCATTTAGAACGACTTTTGAACAACCTAGTATATTTCCATAAGTTAAAATTTCACTAGGGCTATCAAAGTTTATCAGAAAGTGCTCATTACCGTGTTTCCCGATGGTTTATTAGTGATTATTTTAAAATCATTCGGGAAGTTCTTATTACTTATATCTGTCGCTGGTTTCTTGTGCCCTGATATTGGAATTTACACGTAATTTTGAATTTAAACTAAACAGATATTACTTATAACAAGGATAATTTTCCTTTACAAATTTTGAAAACGAATGAGTTAGAATTTGTGCATCTTGCCTGATGGTTGCTGTTTCACAATTTGGAAGATTTAAATGAGCCAGTTTAACGACGGAAAATTTCAGGTTCAGCGCCAAATATGTCGTACTGAAAAAATTTGGATTGAACGAAAGCTATTAGTAGTGTGTCTCTGTTATGTTCGTCATGTCACTCTAAATTGGAGAACGCGTGTTAGTGCTTGAACACTATCTGTCGAAAAATCATTCGTATCATCAGGTTCAAAGAAACTTCTGCGAAAGTTATGGAAAGCAAGCACCATCCAAAAAAAGGTGATTGACAATTTAGTGAAGTTTTTTGCCACAGGTTCGGTTGTTAATAAGGAACGAAACAGACAAAGGTCTCTGTTAATGCCGAAAGCTGTGCGTGATATTAAAGAGGCAATACAGCGATATCCTAAGAAGTCGTTAAGGAAATTAAGCTAGCAACGGACTACTTCTTTAGATCCAGCAACTCTGCTGTAAAAAATGCTAAGTTGTATCCGTACGGGATGCAGGTTCTCCATGAAGTGGTCGAAGAAGATTACAGGGGGAAATTTGAGTACTGCTTTTTGTTTTGTTTTAATTGGATGCTTAACGACCCCCGCGAGCAACTCAATGGGCTAGAAGCCGTCGCCCGTCCTTAATTTAGGGCCACTGGTTCCAGCCAGGCGAGAGAGTCAGTGCCGTAAGACAAACATAACATCCATGCCTTACAGGGATTTGAACTCGGACCGATTACGGACGAATGATCAGAAGCCATGGCTTAGACCACTGCGACACGGGGCCGTCCTTGAGTACTGCTGGTCGTTTGAGTCGTTTATTCGAAACAACGAACGGAGGTCATATTTCGTGTCTTACTTGGATGAAGCGTGGTTCCATATTAGTGGCCACGTTAATATTATATTAAGAACTGCAATTTGTGGCAGAACTAAAACGCACATGGGTTTGTTGAGTCTGCTCTACATCCGCAAAAAGTACCAGTATGATGTGTTGTCACCAGATGTCGAATAGTTGGACCAATATTTTTACAAAACACTTCGAACGCAGAAGCGCGCCGAAAATTGTTCACCAGTTGTTTTCTCTGTTGTAAGCGGATGAGCGCTATTGCTGGTTCAGAAGCACAGAGAAATCTGCCACACCGCGACATATACTATGCAGATGTTTCAGACATTTTTTGGGGAGAAATAAATTATTGGACTATTTCCACCCAGGTCTCCTGATTCCACCAGTCCAAACATTGTTCTGTGGGGAATACCAAAAGCACCACGCTTACAGTAGCAAGCCACAAATCTTCGTTGATTTGATGAGAAACCTTGACTTTGCTGTTCAGGGAATAAATGGTAAAATTCTGCGAAATGTAAGTGGTAACATGTTCAAACGTGTTTTCGATTGCTCGGAAATGTTAGGTTTTACATGGATAAGGCGTGGTTCTGTCAGATTTTTACATGATGCTGTTAGGTTTTTACAGGGATGAGACATGGATGAAGCGTGGTTCTTTTAATAACAAATTTACTAAAAATTAATATTTCTCTGGAGAGAAACATATCAAATGTTAGTTTAAGTCATTCAGGATTTCTTGTAAAAATGTCTGTTACTTATAGAAAGTACTGATTGATATTAGTCATTGCAATTTGTCATAAAAGCCATGTAATACGAAAAAGATTAAGATGAACTTGAAGGTAATTACAGCCTGTAGTAACTTATTTTTACTTGCAATAGAAAAAGAAGAGAAGATAGCAGGTCTCACCATTCTAGAAAGTGCAAAGGAAACAAATATATTCGTTTATGCTTACGATATGGTGCTATTCACGAAAGACAACAATCAGGTCGATTTGATTTATGAAAAATGCAAACCTTCAGCGCATCAACAGGCTCTGAATTGAAAAGGCAAAAACGTCGAGCTTAAAGTGCTGATATTTAAGAGCTAAAATATTATTTTGTGTGGAGTTAGATATTGAATTTAAAGAACACTGTTCTAATTTGAAAAATGTTTCCTGCTTACCTTATAAAATGTTACAATAAGCATATAAGTAAATGTGCGAACGAAAGTACGCACACTGAACAATACAATTTTATTCATATACAACGTCGGGCAGAGGAGGCCGGCGCGACGTTTGCATGTAAGTACACAAGGGCTCACAGTGTTCAAACGTTTGAGAACCACTTATATAATGGATATTTGGAAAACATATCATCCAATATTAACTTTGGCTGTATTTAATTAATTATTATTCAAAATTCTGTTTGGTATATTTCAAAATACTGCCATATATGACAGGCAAGGCAACATTTCTCTTTCATTATTAAGACTACATTTCACAAATCGCTCCGTAAAACGACACGGAGAACGCAGAAAAATGTTTTATGCCATGAATGAAATCATGGCATAAGCATGATTTCATTCAATACCCATAATCCCGAGGATAGGATTCTGGAGGTTAGGAATCCTATCCTCCGTGCAATCACGGGATAGGATTCTTAACTTCCAAATTTACTAACATGAATGCAGTTTGCTTCGACTTACAAATACTGTAATGGTTATATTCAAATTAATCGGAAACTTGAGAATCGGTCGTTCTGGGTGGTGTAATGGTTAGCATACCCAGGAGTTATCTGAGAGATGCGGGTTCGATTGCCGCTCCCTGAAGAAGAAATGTTTAAGCTTTCGGATAGTATCTGGCTTACCATTCTTGTCATATTTATACGAAAGAATGTTTTGTCATCTTCAAAATTTGCTTTATGCCATGTTAAGGTTATTCACCTCGTTGTTCTGTGCAATAAATAGAGTCAAACGTAGCATTTATTCATAATTAGCATTTTTAGCTTTCCCAAGTTGCTGAATATAAATAGTAGTCGAGATGACTTTGATAACTTGTGCTCTTTCTGTTACTCATTCCGCAATGCTACTTATTAACACTAATAGTAAAATTCTTTCGAGACGTAATGTTTTGGAAAGATTGAAAACTTTGTGTCATTGTTGGGCTGATAAACAGTTTATTAACGAATACATTTTGGTTAGGTATGTTTAAATCTGCTCGAAATATTTTGTGTACTAAATAGTCCACTCAAATAACGTTCTGTGTGGGAATTTTATGATTTTGCGCCATGGTTTTTATTTCATTGTATTTTGTTCTTCATATATTTTGCTTATTACCTTTTCTTTACACATTGGAAACAATAGTTCCACTAATATATCTGTAAAGTAAGTTATAAAACTGGAAATTTAAGTTGGGTTTTTCTCGACCTACAATTAAAACAATTTCAAGTGTTTTTAAAGCAATTAAAACCCTTACATGTGGTGACAGCAAAGTAATTCAACTGGTACTAAAACCTTAATAAATTCACGCATGTGGGCTGCCAAACCGCGGACACGAAAGAGTGCGAGCGGAAATCCGGGGCCTCCTTTCCTCAAATTGTGTTCTTTTCATTTTTGCTGAAGTGTTTCTAGTCGGACACATTCATAACAATGTCAATAACTATCATAGAGATTTCCTACGTATTTATCCTGGCGGTTCTTCAACTCTTATATTTGCGATTTTTAATGCCTGATTGCTTTCTCCGCCACACAAATTCATTGGGTGTTTCCCGATTTGCTCCAGGAGTATTTCATCATGATGTCCGTAATACTTTTCTTCAACGCCGAAGGGCTCCATAAATCGCCTGAAATTTCGACAATGAACTGTGCTTGATTTTAGTGTGCATTAGTACTGGTTAAATTTTGTGCCCATTTTTATTTGGATTACTGGTGTATTCTCGAGGAGCTCTTCCTGCGTTTCTTCATCTCCTTGAAAATATTTTTTGCTTGGATACATTTAATCCTGAGAGCTTACTCTTGCTCTGTTTACGAAGTTTTATTCCTAGGTGGACTGGTTAGCTTTTAAAACAGATGTAAAATTAAAGAGGGAAAATTAAAAAAAAATAAAGTACACGATTTAGGAAATAAAAACTGATATAAAATAAAAGAAAATTAGAGTGGTAAAGTGATTTTAAAAAAATGCAGAATATTTCCCTGTGTGTGAGACATGTAGTGATGCTTCTTGCCAGGCAGGTCACGTTTTTTTACGGCCTGGGCATCTGGGGCAGCAGTAAATATTAGGCTCAGCACTCGCAGCCCCAGAAATATATTTTTGGATTTTTAGCCCACGAATGCCGAGAGAAATTTTTATCCACGAACACCGAGAGCAATTTGCCTTGAGTTGTCTTACAGCAGCACTCAATAAATGTGCTGTTCAAATACGACGAATGCAGAAATGCTATCTTATGTAACTGGAATGTAGGTTGAACAATTAGCAGCCATTCTAAAATAACCTTTCTAATTGCAGATACGATTAATGAACATCAAGAAAATTCAGTTTATTGTTCTTAAAAACATTTACATAAATAATACCACACTTAATTTTGTTATACTACGTTGTTCAGTTCTTTACTAAATAGTTCGCCTTTAAATAGGCCATTGAGAAGCTTTTATGTGTTTACAGACCAATCACTATGCCATCTCGCCTTCGGTGGAGACGCATTCAGCCACTGGAAGCACACTCTTTATGATGTGCCTCGCTTGTGAGCTTTGTGTTTTTTATAGAAAATAAGGTTCTCTTAGGGAAAAAATCATTGCTTTTTATACTGAGAATTAAATCAGTTCTCTAAATTTAATTTGAAACAAAAGGATAGTACAACGAGTTTTATTTTTTTAATGTACCAAAAAGAAGAGAGAAAATTATAGAATTTCTTGAACCATCAAATCATTGTAATGAGAGAACTTGGAAAACATTATAGATCGCTTCGTGCTGCTTTTTTTAACTTTGCATTTAAGCAATCAAATGATGTGCTCCCGATCAGAGAGAGAACCTGTCGCTAGGCAGGCGAAAGGAACGATCAGTGTTGGAGCTGTGGCCACGTTGCAGACAGGCGCCACTTATTTGTGATTTTGAACTTGACAGAAGTGTATGGATGGCAGTGTCGTAGTTGGCCAGCGTCTCTTCCCCAGGCGCCTCTCAAATTCTAAGCAGTTCCTTCAGAACAAAGTACTGTTTGTCTAATTTTAACTACAGAAACGGGTTACCAAATTTGGCTAGATAGAAGCAGTGTAATTCATGACTACAAAAAGAAGCTGTCATGACGTTATTTGGAAAGTAAAAAGAATGGCCAGAAATCTAATGTTGAAAGATCCAGAATCCTGTCAGAGACTCAGTTTAAACGAAGTTGGTTAACGAGAGATGAACAGTCTTCCTTAGGACAAAAAAAAGATCTGGAGATTTCTCTCCTTCGAACTTTAAAACCTGAAAATTTCGCATAATTTGACAAAACGATATGTGTATATGGATACCATGGAAATTAGTTTCTAAAATGTGTAAAATCACAATGACTGGACTGCTTTCCGAAGACTAGAGTGCCGTGTGCACAAGACGTAATATGAGGGTTGTATCGAAAGTAATGCAAAAGTGGTCATAACGTTTTTTATTAACTGGCAGAGGTCGTTCAAATTGCACATGTTCATAGCGTAACTCTTCCTCTTTCGTAACCGTTCTTCTTCATTGCAGGTAAATAATGGATTCCAACCAGAAACAACTTGCCGTCATTGAGTTCTTGACGAAGGAGAGGTGCAGGCTGTCCGACATCCACAGAAGGCTACATAATTTTGTGGAGGTGACACCCTTGACCAGAGTAATGTGTACAGATGTGCGAAGGAGTTTAAAGAAAGGGAAACCAGCGCTGAAGACAAACCACGCATTGGGATGAATCGTCAGCTAGCGGATGAATTGATTTGCGCGAAGAGACGATTCAAAGTCCGTGAGTTTGTTGCACAACTGGACTGTGGTCACAATGCCATACAGAAGATGATGGAAGTCGTAGGGTATCGGAAAGTGTATGCAAAGTGGTTATCTCTGCAGTTAACACCCTATTTGAAGGACAGAAGAGTGGAAGTCTGCTCTGATCTGCTGGAAGCTTATGAAGCCAGTGAAAACAAGTTTTTTCGGATTTGGTGAGAGGGTATGAAACGTGGGAGTATCTTTATGATCCCGAAGCAAAAAATGAATTCATGGAATAGCGTCACACCTCTTCACCAAGTCCTAAGAAGCTCAAGATCCAGCGATCACAACAGAAAGTCATGGTGACTGTTTTTTTATATGACAAGGGCGTCATTCCCTTTGATCTTCTGGAACGTGACCGTACCGTGACTAGAGAGCTGTACATTCAGACACTGAAGAAGCTTAGAAAAGCCATTAGAAGGAAGAGACCGAACAAGAATCTGAAAAGGATTTAAGTTCCTTATGACAATGCGAGAATGCACACATCTTTGGCAACAAATCAGTCGATCAGCAAATTAGGCTGGTATTCAGGTGTGGTACAACTGTCCACACCTGAATTCTTTCAAAGAGGATTCAAACGTTGGGTTCCACGATGGCGCAAACGCATCCCTTGCATTGGACATTGTATTTAGTAATACCTTTGCATAGAGAAAGAGTTAGTTGCTGTACCAAGATGTGCTATTTGGACGACCTCTGTCAGTTAGTAAAAAAAATGATGCCCACTTTTGCATTACTTTCCTTACAATCCTCGTATGATCTTAGGGATTTAAAAAATAGACTTAAATGTAATAACTTTTTACAATTTCAATTCAAACTCTTGGTGGTAAATTCAGTTAGGCTTTAAAGTGCAACAGAGATAATGTGTATCGAGTACTGCTGTTAAAATAATGATAAATTTCATATTGTTGTTAACACTCTCTTATTTTAATACAAAAATTACAGTAAAAGTAAAAGTGTTAGCTATCAAGAATAAAATTTATGTTTAATACAAACCAATAGCTATTGAAATCAGAATTGCGCTCAAATTCCAATTTAATCGTTACTAGAGCTGGCAAAGGAGGTCAGGTGTTTGTTCTACACAAAAGCATTATAATAACCAAGTAAAAAGTCTTATTTCGGACGGTACTAGCAAAGAAATACACGATGATCCTTCATATAAACAATTAAAAGAAATACAAAAATAGAACAATGACTCGGAAACTACCCCGAAACATAAAAAACAAACCTAAATCTCCATACGTCAGTTGTGCGCGATTCTATGCTTATCTAAAATACATAAATCTGGTATTCCTTTTAGGTCTATAGTACGGAATATTTGAACAGCACCATATAAGTTATCCAAGTTCTTATCTTCAAAATTATCTACCTTAGCCACTTCAAACGAATCACCTGTAAAAAATTCCACTGAGTTTATCAATGGACTCAAACTACACACTTGCACAGATCAACTTATGCTATCATTTGTTGTGGTATCTATGTTCACCACAGTTCCACTAAAAGGAGTTCTGGAATCCCTAAAAGCAAATCTTGTAGAGCATCATTACAACAAAATGAAGTAGAGGAAATAATGAGATTAGTGGATATTTAAAAAAAACACGACGAGGTTTACTGGCCGTGAAACGATTTATGAACAGACGGAAGGTCTAGCCGTGGGCAGCCCACTGTCAGTTATATTATGTAAAATCTACGTACGTCGATTTGTAGAAAACTTTTCAAAATTGTTATATTTGACTTATGGATACGATACTTTCGTTCTATGGAAAGGAAAAAAAAATCTGATATTCCGGAATTTATCAAACTTATAAATTGCATTGATCCTCACGTTTAATTCAGCTACAAAACGGAAAATAACGGATGCCTACCATTTCTTGACGTCCTGGTTACCCGCTTAAATGGATATCTGGCAACTACAATTTATTGGAAGACTTTCGCCGTTTTCTCACCTATACATGCCAAAGTCTAATCATTCTTGGCTACGCCGCCCCGGTGGCGCAGTGGTCTAAGGCGTTGGCCTCTGATCATTCGTCCGTAAGGGGTCCGGGTTCGAATCCCGGTCAGGCATGGATGTTGTGTTTGTCTTACGGCACTGGCTCTCTCCCTTCCCTGGAACCAGTGACCCTAAATTAGGGACGGGAGACTGCTTATAGCCCATTGAGTTGCTCACGGTGGTCGTTAAACCTCCAACCAAAAAAAAAAAAAAAAATTCTTGGCTACAAAAACTCAGCGCCTTTTACAGTTGCACATAACGCGCAGTATACATATTTTTGGATAAAACTGGTTTGGAAAGAAGTTGATTTCCTGAAACGTGTAGCAGAATAGTGAGGATACAACCCTTCCATTACAGATAAGGCTCTAACAAAATTCTGGAAACTGAAGCCTAGTTCCAAGTTAATTCCTGTGATGCGCCCATTATGGTAGAATTTTGCGATTATTCCATTTTCCCGTGACACTGCCTTCAAAATTTCTAAACTCCTTAAGCACATAAACAAAATCAACTTTTTAGGATCATTTGGCTGTGTTGAAGATAAAAACACGTAGGGAATGTATCAAATTCCATGTGAATATGAAGCTTCGTATATAGGACAGACCCGTAGAGCTTTGCGTTTTTGATTGAAGGAGTCAAAACCTATATTCAGAATTGTGACCAAAAGTATCCATTGATGGCTTAACACTGTTACGAAAAGGACCATAAACTTCTCTTTGAAGAAGCAAAACTAATTGACAAGCCAGATTCAACCATCAAACTTGATATTTTGGAAGCTTTGCATATATAACAGGAATCTTCGCAACTTGTTAATGACATGGCATCCACAAGATTTCTATTAAGCGCGTGAAAGCAAGTAACCAAAATCCGTGTCTGTAAACAGCATTTATGATATCATATATAGCTTGAATATTTACGTCCCATTCGTCCTGAAAAAACTAGGTCATCAAGACGAATGGCAGGTAAATATTCAAATTCTACATGATGTAAAATTTGTATATGATGAAGCTAGGTCATGAACATGGTTTGTCACATATATTTATATTTTCAAGCCGACCCAGCGAAACCACGGTCGACTTGAAAATATAAATGTTTGTGACAAACCACGTTGTATTATCTTAACATATCATAATAGTGTATTCACGAGAGAGGAAGCATATTGTTTGTAATAAAGACTTGTAAGATATCACATACAAACGGTTACATCCCTTTGTTGCCGCGGAACGTTCAGTAAGTTCCAGCTGATGCTGAAAAAGTGCACGGGGGAAATGTGGTTCAAATTATTGCTAGCATTGTGTTTCAGTGTGGTCAGTGTGTAAATATTAAAGGGAGTTGGCGTACTTAAATATGTATGCAAGGCAGAAGAAAAAGACGCTATTTGAAACACTAAATTAGCTGCTTTATTTCACATGAGTATAATTAAAATTTTAGAATTAAATGCTTAAAGAAGTGAATATGTAACATTGTTGCATTCTTTTAAGGAAACAAAAGCCTATTAGATGACCGGTTCGCAATTAATGGAAATAAAAAAATCGATCTTACACGGGCTTAATAACGAATAATTATTGCAATGTGACACAACAAATAATTGCATTTCAGTTATGGATGTGAAGATATTATTCTCCAACTACAGGTTTGATAACATATGTCGAAATTATCTCATATTGAAAACATCAGAAATATTTGTGCTTTAGTTAGCATTGGGTCGTGGATTTGAGGCTTTCCGTTGATTTTGTTTTTTTGTGCCTTCAGATTTCTACATTGTTTTAGGTGTATCCTACCCAATTATCAATATTTATTAAGGTGTTGGGTTTCACATATGCGACGCAGATCTCAAATTTGCGACGCACTGAATTTCATTGTGACCAATGAGGATGAAATATAGCCAATATGACCTCACTTGGCTTCAGATGAACAAGTTTCCCTATTCCCGAGAAAGCAGGTACAAGAAATTTTTAAGTTTTACGAACAGCTGAATCACTCAGAAATCAATTATGAATATAATCCAATTTGGTGAATTTTTCAGTTTACATTCCATGATACACACACATTTTCATTGATACATAATTATCAGTACATCTGTGACACTCTCATATTTCTTCCCATCAATTTTAATTGCATTTATTTTTAAACACCGTCATTGATTTAACAGACGAATTGATTTAGGGTTGTAAATAAGTGTACATTAGAGCATAAGTAACCCTTCTGAAGTGTCCCAAATATATGTTTCAATGTAAGCAAGGTTTAACAAAATCTCTATAAAAGGGACATTACAAGGTTGTTCTATTTAAGTTTTAATATATGCATAGCGTGTTTTACAAAAATAAAACTAAAAGCTACAAGTTTTGTTCAAAAGCATTTAGAATGTTCAAAGTAGGTGAAGTAGGTAATTGTACCAGAATATGTTTGATGCAAAATATCGAACTCTCTGATAACCTATTTGAATATTTTTAGCATAATCCCACCTCAGTCATTAGAAAACTGTAGCACAGCCTTAAACGTATTAAATCTTAAAACACGCTAAGAAAACGCATATGGATTTGCTAGACAGACCAAAACGCACACTTTTTTCTAATTTCAGTGCTTAAATTGTATACAAAAAGACAAATATACGCTCCAGCAGCTGTTAATGTTTTTAATATTTCAAAATAACTTTATTACTGTTGTTGTATTTCTAAAAGTATAGCTACAGTCTTTCCTTTAATCATTGCCTTCGCATGAAAATTGCTTTTGTTAATACCAACAAAATTAAAAGTTAATGGGAAGAAATGTGTGAGTGCCACTGACATATACAAAGTATACCATGAATGCAAATGAGTGTGTAACCAGGAAGAGGAAATAAATAGTTCATCGAAATTGGGATATATCGTCTGGTTGGTAATTATTAAAAAATATCTGATTCTTCTTGTTCCGAATGTATATGTATTTCTTCAGCACTACACCAGGATGCATCCCGGAACAATTTGTCTTCGATTTTTGATTTGATTTCGTAGTAAATTTGAATATTTTAAATTATTTTTAAATATTCACTTGCCTTAAAGAAAGTAATTAAACAAAATTATCTTACATATGTTTTTCAATCACTTCCCTCAATAAAGTGTAGAAATAAGAAGGAGTTATGGGAGAAATTATATTACTTAGCAAACGACCATTCTATAAAACGATTTTTGTACGTAAGAGGACCTGATGCAGGTGCCACAGAAAACAATAAAGGGAACAACACACGCTTTCTGTTTCGTAACTTTTTACTACCACATGCTTATCATGTGCAGAAAACACCGTAAGAGAACATGAAATTCATCTGTGGCAGAGCATGAACTTTACAATATTTTAGTGAAATATGAAAATTAGAATAAATATGTGGCACTCATGCCATGGACTGCGAATTAAGTTTCACTTCGAATGTATTGGATATAACGTAGAACGTAATTGAAAAGTACAAAACAACAAAGTATAAAACAACAAAGCCTACCCAGGTATCTAGGAAATCCCTCTTTATATAAGTTTAGCATAAATCAAACTGCAATTTCATTTTCATAAACGTCCATTATTAAACAGAATTACAACTTTTGTTCATATGATTTTATCCTTATTCCGTTTTTGAAATGAACAGTACGTGACCATTTCAACACACACTCGTGAACATGCAAGTTTAAAGAATGAGACTCCCTGGTTAACATGCCAGTGCTAGAAAAAGGGGAAGTGCAAAGAAAGCGCTCCAGTTCGTACCTACACATGAAATTTTTCGTTTAGCCAGTGCATTCAAAGCCAATAATAATGCATCCTAGAAAAAGTGCAAGTGCAAAGGAAGCGTTTCAATTCCTACCTAAACATACATTTGTTCGTCTATTCAAAAGCTGTTTAGGCACTGTACGTTGTGCCTTAAACGTCTGGTGATTTGAGAGTTTATGAAGATTTCAGACATCCTAATGCTTCCATTTTTTTAGACACGCGCCAAGTCCCACATATTCATGTTTGTAACCAGTTGATCCGGTCCAAGAAGATATTTTCAACATTGGACTTGATAAGTGTACAATGATAATTAAAACCAATTTTTTTATGGAATCGATTTGAAATGTATATGTAATATATGTACTTTAAATCTACATATTTCAGCCCATTTTCTTTCTTCATCACCTTGTTTCCATTTTAGAAGTATTTTTACAGCTGTGCTGGATAATGAAGAAAGGCTATCCAATGATGAAATGGCTATGTCCACGAAAACCAGCTGTAATCACGTATGATCTTATTTCTACACAGATCCTCACTTTGAGGTGATGGCAACACAAGGTATTTATATTTATGATTTATTTGAAAGACCAGTATACACCGTCAGACAACAAAGTTCTAGCACAGTGGGTATTACTCTGTTAATAATAGCGATAAAAATATGTTCTATGGGTCAAATTGTAACTGTGTTCTCCCTCCCTTGCAGGGCACATGAAGATCTAAGAAAGTGTCGACCTGTCCGATTCTGAAGACTATTAACAGGAGGTACTCCAAAGACCATTCTTATGGACTTGAACACAGAGCAGAGACTAAACATAACGTTTTGCTGCAAGTACAAGAAGTCAGCAACGGAGACCTTTGAAATGATCAAAAGTGCTTACGTAGACAATGCTCTATCCCGTGGTCGTATTTTTGAATGGTATGCTTGATTTCGGGAAGGAAGAGAAGACATTATGGATGACATAAGGATTGTAAAACAGTCAATAAGACGTTCTGAGGAAATGGTGGAGAAAGTTCCCGCTCTTGTGCAGTCATGCAGTCGATTGACTATTTGATTACAATAGTACCACTGGGATTTAGGCGGACCTTTCTTTCCCTTGTTAACCGCACGTCACCAGGCTATGATGATACAATGATCTCAACAACATTGTCAATGGTAGCTAGAAGACTGGAAACGCTTGTATTGCTAAGCCTAATCGATAACTTGAATTCCAAGTGTCATACCAAAATGCAACAGCGATGTTTAAGTCTTCGTGTGATATTTTGGAAAGCGTTTACGTTTGTACCCACGGGTCCAATCCCCCCACCCTAAACATGGCACAAGGGAATGTGTACTGACGTTCTCAGTGATCACGTACACTCATTCGTTCATTTCTAATGATTTTTCAAATCTTGACAGTTTTTTAATTATGAGAGCGCCTAGTTTCACGATACGGTATGGCAAAGAACAGGTTGGAAAGCAAACCAATGAGTTGGATACTTTCTAATAGTCAATTTATTCTCCGGACTTAATCCCTGTAGATCATCGGTGGGACGAGGTTAAGCTGTGAATTCGTGCCCGGAACTACCACCGAACACCATCGTCAAGAAAATAAAAGCAGAATTTTGTATGAAAATCCTAAACTGTTTAACAATCAAGCTTGATATTACGGAAGCTTTCGGTACATATCTCAATTAAACAAACTGTCAAGAACATGGCAACGAGTCCTTTTATTTCACGCGCGTACTCGCCAAAAATTCGTCACCGTCAAACGAAAAAGGACGTTTATGACAACACGGTGATTCAAATATGCACGCTCAATCTTTTCTGAAGAGACCCAGCTAAACGTTTAGAGAAGCATTCAAATATATTACTTAATTTAAAAAAATTAATTTCATCTAAACAAGATAATTATTAACAAATGTTAGAATAAAACATCTGACACATTTTTCGAAGTACACGAATGAAAGCTTTTTATAGCAACTAAAATGTGTTGTAAATTTGGAGATAAAAAGTTATGTTCTACCGTCAAAATAAAAAAAAACAAGCTTGAGGTTTTGAAACATCAAAAGAAGAGAGAGGAAGTAAAAGGAGATTTTGATTGATCATGAAAATCAGTGAGTGAATTTTCTGGTGTTATTTTTTAGTATTATTTTTCGTCAGTAGTCACTGGTAGCAGGGAAAGTCACGTGTGGCTTTGAAGCTTGCTTTAGATGTTGTCGGAGAGATATCGAATTGCGTTCCTCGAGTGGACCGTAAACAAAGATCCGTAACAAATTTCGAACCTTGAAATTTTTCTGTTATTTTAACCCATTTCAGTAGAGGGGACCTAACTTAATTTTAAAAAAATGTTATCCCACCGTTAGACTTAAAACGTATTCAGTTGGTTTCTTCGAAAAGGTAACAACTCAAATCCATACGAATCGTTCACAAATTTTGGTTCAAAAATGTAGAACACGTTATAAATAGAAAAAAAAAAATTATGAACCTTGCAATGACATAAAATGGTAGCGCTGCAAATCTATAGTGCATGTGTGTGTGCCCTCCACAAAGTTTCTCTCTTTTTTTTGTCAAGGGAATTTTAGGTTTTCTCCTGGCCTAAAAATATATGATGAAACTTTCGTGCGTGTCTAATTTGGAAGATCAAAAACATTCGGGTTATCGTAATATTTAAGTTAGAGGTCACCCTTCCCAACTCACTTAAATCTTGCCCAAAATGTGTTTCTTTCTATCACACAAGCTTACGTAAGGCGAAATGTAAATATCAAAGCATCTGATAAAAATCAACGAGAAAACTCACGGATTAATCAAATGATGTTTCCTTTTTAAATAAAATGTTGAACGCTCCTAAATATTCTTTCTAGCGCAGATTATTATTGCAGTATGTTCATGATATATATTTATTATAATCATCGTTTAGAATTACTAATATACTGCTGGATGAAAGTCTCTTCAAATTTTCTCCACAGCTGTCATTCTTGATCCAGTCTTTTCCATGTCGTCCCTCCTCGTCCGATTTTGTACTGTCATATTCGTGATCCTCTAGTTTATTTTCGTATTTTTCTAGGTTACATCATGCATCACTCTATCCGCATTTACTTATTTTCTGCAGCACCTGTATACCTTTTTGAGTTAAAATACATGTCTACATAAGTACGCTCCTAAATATTCTTCTGGAAAAATGTATTGACCGGGAAAAGCAGCGATTTGGCTATAACAGATCTAACTGAGATTTTGTTATATTATTATACTTGCAAAAAAGAAAAAGTGTGCTTTAATTCATTTCGCAGTCACTTCAATTCAGGGATATTTCCCCGCCGTACAACATTGAGTTATGCAGATGACATAAGAAAAAAACATGACACAGCTGTGTAAGATATTATCGAAATTAATATATTCAATCACAGAGAGTTTGTCAGAGCATTCTGGGTGCTTTAGACAAATATTTATAAAACGTTACCAAAAACGCGAGAATATTATAACAAACAGAAAAGTTATATTCTACAATATTACTTTACCCTGCACGACTGTATAGAACAAAAGCATAACATAGTTATCAAATGTCAAAACTCAGATTCTGTAAATTCAGTACATTGACTAAATGGCACTTGAAGCTTAAATGCACAGCAGGAAGCATGGACTTTTTGTATACAAAGTTTTGAAAAAAAACAAAAAACAATGAAAACATAAAAATCAATAAACAAATAAATAAACGAATCACTGAGAAGGAAGCTTCCAATCGAGATGATAATTGGTATGTTCAATGTAAATGAATGTCAAAGGAAATGATTTCAATTCCAGAGCAATTGGGCCATTTATTCGGACAGAACAGCTACACTAGTGGATCACGTTAGTACGCGGTAGCGCCATCTCTGGCTCTGTCACAAACGGTATGCCCAGCGTGACTAAGATTTACACAGTTCAAGAATTCTGTCATGAGTTATAGCATGCCAGATGTTGTCCAAATTGCGGGCCAATTCGCCCACATTCCGGGATAGCCGCAGTTGGAGTCCGCTGATATCAAAATCATGTTCGATTGGTGAGATGTCGGGCGCCCGGAAGGCCTTGTAAGGCTGTCGACATTGCGGAAGCCAACTGAGAAAGCCATTTCATGTGTAACTAGGCATTATGCTGTTAAAAAATTGCTCGGTGTTGCTGCCACAGGAATCGCAACACAAAAAGTTGTAGAATGTCGTCGACTGACCGTTAAATAGAGAGGCTGGTATGCAAGACAACCAAGGATGACAGGCTTTCGTTCAAAATGACTCCCCAGCAGTCACTCCCTTCGTGAGAACCGTGTGCAATTCCACGCTTTACGCAAGATTAGGTGTGTGTTTTGAAAACGTTCAAAGCAAATTGTTAGTACATCTATTTTTTATAGATTCCTATGAAAGAGTTAGAAAGGTAATGTACATGCAGAATTGAATCAGGTAGTAAAATATGACAATTAGTTATATTACGTCATCCTTATTTACACTGAAGTGCCAAAGGTCATTCGATAGTATAATGCAAAATTTTAACTGGCGGTGCCGTCATGTAAAGGCTTCGACGTACCCCACGAGTTTCATCCGTTGTGAGGTGTTAATCTCTTGAGTTAGGCTGATCTACCGCCAGTAGGATTATCCAAGTGGACGTGGATTATCGGAGTTCTAACGAGGCATGGTAGTGGGGGCCAGACAGATGGGACATGCAATTTCCGAAGTTGTACGAACAATCAACATTCTTCAATCCACGGTGTCACATGTGTACCGAGAATTCCTTTCTCATGGAAAGCATTACCAACCACCGTTGCATGTCGTTTTCCATATAAAGATGCCTCATAACAGATATTTGCATCATAGAATTTTACGAATGGAAAATAGAGTGATATTCTTTTATCAATTGTAGTCGAGGAAAAAGTCATACTGGTAAATTTGTTGTAACACATTTAAAGAATACTAAAAAAGTACGTAACTTGTTTTTTTTTCTGGAAATAATATGGCATAACCCTCATCGCGAATGTTCTTCAAACTGCTATCAATGAGACTGCTACAGCATTTCGCTCCATTACTTGCTCTTTTTCGAGAAAGTAATCAATCTCACTTAGGTCTCCTGAACACAATAAGTAATCTGAAATATGGAAATTAAAGAAAAATACAAAATGAGAAACAATTAGCGTGAAGTAACTAAACACCACTTGGTTTTTTCAGGAGTGAAAACTGCTAAAACTCTGAAATATTAGACATATAAAACTGCCCGCCCAAACAGGCAGTTTTAAATGCAGCCATTGAGATATATATGTCCAAACAATATTTACCAGATATTTGAACAAATTGCACTCCCTTACCTACGCTAAACTGTGAATAGCAAGACCGGTATTTCATTTATATGACAATGTAGGAATAACGTAATTGCAAGAGTGCACATTAGAGTCCTTTATTTCGCAAAAGCACAGGTAATCACGTGTTATTGCATACACTCTCGACTTGTCTAACCCGTGTTTTGATTCCGAACATCAGCTATAAAATGGAGTCCGTTTTATGCAATCAGTAAAATAACATTTATGCGGAATCTTCACACATGAAATAGAAATTGTAAATTATTTTCATGACAAATTACTGAAAGAATTTACATTTAGGCAGTAAATATCTTGATTAGACTTTGAAATATTAGTTTGGTTGAAATATAACCAAAACCAACCGAAGATATTAATAATTTTATACTTAGGTAACTCTGCTGCTTACGTTTCAGAGTGAAAGCTAGCATGAGTATGCAATTATTTGTAACACCAAAAGTTTAGCCACGAGACCCATGATTTGATGTTTCTGATGAAATGTTGTTTTTCGAAAATCTCTGATAAACGTGGTTTGTTTTTTTCTTAATATTTACCGATAAGGTATGTTTTTATTAAAAACTACATCATTCCGTATAACACTTTTCGCCATATTTGGTTGCCTTGGGAGCATAAAACTAGCATTTCTTTCTCAAAATGTGCATGTGATAGTGTTCGCTTACATTCTAAAATGAAGGCGTGGTTGTATGTATAAAATATATGTTACAAGATACGGATACCTTTTAAGTTGCTTCATATTCTCTGGGACATTTCAATTAGTGCTGTGGCTGAGAGCCACGACTGCCAGCTGGATTCGTTTTGTTTGTTATGGTATCGAAAGTCCAATCTGCGATGTATCTTAGAAAAATTATACAAACATAGATGGAATGTGCCCCCGGTATAGATTTAACTATGTTGATGAAGATACTTTCCTTTCGTTTAGCAGTACATATTTATACACAGTCGAGTCACATTATTGTGACCACCTCCTACTTTTGACATCATAAGCGCGTAGCCAATGAAAGACGGCACGTGTCGTAAGCTGGCTTGGAGGGTATATAAGGTGTTTTGCAGGCACTCTGAAAGCATATCACTTTTTATTGTCATGGATAAAAGGAGAGATTTATAAGATTTGCAAAAAGGGATGATTATCTTTCGGGCCGAGGGTGGCTGTATTTCTGAAACAGCGCAGTTTGTGGACTGTTCCCGTGCTGCTGTGTTTAAAATGTGTCGTGATTAGAGAGATGGTGCCATTGTGAATAGGCGACGTGGACGCTGTGGAACCCAAAATGATATTGATGTGAGAGGCAGACGTCGGCTAGAAGGTGCGTGAGGGCCGATTGACACGCAACCTTTGAGCAACTCAGTGGCCGAATGAACCAGGGTGGTACCGGAAGTGTGTCTAAAACGACAGTTCACCGAATACTGCTGTGTATAGTGCTCCGATGCAGACGCATGGTCACTGCACCTATGCTAACGAAGGTGCATCAGAAGGAAAGGCTTATATTTGAACCGCAGTTTTGGATTTTTTTTTGATTGGAGGTTTAACGACCACCGTGAGCAACTCAATGGGCTATAAGCAGTCGCCCGTCCCAAATTTAGGATCACTGGTTCCAGGGAAGGGAGAGAGCCAGTGCCGTAAGACAAACACAACATCCATGCCTCACCGGGATTCGAACTCGGACCCCGTTCGGACGAATGATCAGAGGCCATCGCTTAGACCACTGCGCCACCGGGGCGGCGTTTTGGATTTGAATCTCCGCTGAATGGCAAAGGATTGCCTTCTCTGATGAGTCGCGTTTTCTGCTTCATTGAACTGTCGGAAGCTGGCGTATAAAGCGAGAAACCTCGGATAACAAAAATCTTCAACCATTTCTGGAAGAACACAAGCTAGTGGGAGTAGCTTTATGATCTGGGGAATGTTTTCGTGGCATTTCCTAGGTCCACTGACATGTGTGGAAGGCACTATGGACCGAATTCGTTATGACTCAATCCTTGCAGACCACGCACACCAATTCATATTGATTGTTTGCCCTTGGACGGATGGGATCTTCTACACGACAATGCGACGTGTCACACAGTAGAAATGTCTGAGAGTGGTTGGAAGAGCCCGATGGAGTGTTAAAAGTACTTCCCTGACTTCCTAATTCCCCAGACTTAAACCCAATTGTGTATCTGTGTGACCACCTCGATGGTGTTGTACGCTCACCACGCACCGTACAGCAGCTTTAAGATGCACAGCATCAGCATGGCTACACATACCTGTGAACCCCTTCCAGAATCTTGTTGAGTCACTCCCAGCCATCTATTTGCTGTCCACTCTGCACACGGAGGTTGCTCTGGATATCAGTTGGTGGTCACAGTGATATGACTCGTTCGTGTATTTGGAATAACAAAGAGTTCCTTAGATACTAGATGTAAAGAACGCATTCAAAGTGTCGACCAAGGCATGCAGAATACATCCACATCCCTCGTCACAGAAGTCACCGATTACTCGATCGTTCGTTTATGGAAAAACATCACGAGAGTTGCCACTCACACGAACTTCAGCGGGACAGCTATCAAGAAAACAGTCCAAATCTTCACCAGCAAACTGGCATGCAATGATATGGTTTTTACCGAACTGTCAATGGTTTGGTAGTCATTATTGAGGGACGCACACATATCTTAGAACTTCGTTTATTGCGTGATAAAAGTTCACGTAATACTACTCGCGATTGCGCCTGCTATATTTTTCAAAAAATCGTCTTGGTTTCTTACCTGTTCTAATTCATGGCATTTTTATGTCTACTATTGTCTTGAGAAAGCCTCCCAGTGGAAAATGTTTTGAGAATATCTCCCGCTTAAAATAGCGCAGAGTCCGCTGAATTCGAATTTGTTAGAAACACCTTACAACTTTTGCATCAGATTTAAAGTTGTTATAAAAACATTTTTGGTCAGATAGGTTATTCACAGTTGTTTTTCGAATTATTAGACTTGTATAATCGCATAAACATCGCTATTTCTATGCATGTGAAGTTTCATTTAGCATTCCGCCGAAACACAATGCAAAATTGTTTTGCTTCCATTTTCGATAAAAAATTGCAAGATCAATGAGATAGCGCCCATTGAAATTGCGGCAAGGATTATGAAAACCGGCAGTCATTATTTCCCTTCTTGCTTTGATGGTTCATTTCCGTCTCTATATGCATATATTTAGAGTATACTCATAAAAGCCACGAAAATAATAGGCAAATATTTATAGAACGAATACTACGTTCGGCATTTAATCTTAACTGATAGCGAATATTAATCATTAGTTCTTTGTTTTATGATAGCGTTGAAATTTCTCTACTCCTATCTTGTTTGTTTCGTAGGAAACCTAAGCAGTGAAACAAACCGTTTATATCGGAATTAAGTTATATGTATGATCTCCTTGAAAAACACTGGAATCAGATATTTCAAAAATAAGTACGTAATAAAATCTGTCGCACCAATTCCCAGCTGTTCGAAACGACTCTAGATAAACAACATTGCCGCTGCCGAGGTTTAAGTCCACTGGGCGTATTCATAATCGTTCGTGATTGTTGCTGGTGTGAGGCTTGCAAGAAATACAGAGTGTGTTGTTCATCACTGTATTGATTCTATCGCTTTCAAAAAGACTGTAGTCCTGAATTCTAGACGAAGAATGTCTTATAAATTTCGTTTCTACAGGTAAACAGAGAACCTGAGAAACTGCTCAATTCGAAAAAATAGTACATTTTGTGGCCCAAAATGAATTGAAAGTGAAAATCCTTCAAATACGTGGCGTCAGTAAATAAATAAGTACATCGCTCTTTCCACGTTCCAGAAACACCTAGCAACCGAAAAATTGTTACCAGCCGCCGCCGTGGAAACGAACCACGGATCTCTCGATATCTAGCCGAGCGCGTTAGCGATTCCTCACTTATCAAAAACGGGAAAAGTCAGTGCCATATTTGTCTGTGCCTTAAATCGACTATTCAAAATTTTGAAAATCTTAGGCTGCATAACGTTTTAAGTATAGAAAAACGGTATAAGTTATTGGAATATTGTAGTATTAATAATTGCTACATAGCAGTTCGTAACGTTGCACTTAATGTGTAAAATATATATATTAACGTCCTTCACGATACATGTATTAAAAAAATTGAGACCCATTTTGTAGCAATTTAATGCTTCACTTTTCGCAAAACGATTGGGAAAAGAAAGAAACGGTTTTCAGAACTTGTTTTTCACTGCAGACGATTTGTATTTATTATGGAAACATATTTCTCGTTCAGATAAACGATATTTTTGCTTTTTACTTTATACAACAACAAAACTTAAGTGAAACAATACCTTGCAAAATAACCAATCAAAAAAGTGCGTGATATTTCACGGATATTTGAGGTTCCTAGGTAATACGTCTGGGATGTCATATGCAAATGGCATTGGACGTGTATCAAATCTGCTACGTAGTGACCCGGAAAGCTTCCGAAGCTAATATTACGTGACAGTAGAGATCTCCAAATTTCCGCAGAAAAGTATGCATGTGAAAATTAGTATTCACCTGATCAAACGTCAAGCTCACAGAACGATTGGCTTATGGAGTTCATAAATTTCATAAGTGGTGGTTTTGATGTTCAAAATCACACCTCATACTATATAAGAACAAATACGATGCATTTTTCCAAATAATTTTACAGCTCGGTTTTCTCAGCAATAATTTATGTTCCACATATTAAGTCCATAATTTAATGTAAACAATGAGAGAAATTTCAAATTGAATAAGCTAACTAAGAAGCGAAGTGCAATTGGTCTGAGTGGATATAAATGTACCGGCTAAATACACATGAATTAACTTGGTAAATAATTTTTTTCGAATATTTCAGTAAAAATTATAATTTCACTTTCCGTCTATAGTAGTACCCATACTTCCTCAGGGTATGTGAATTATAAATTTAAAAATTTAACATATAGAAAAACTAAATAAGTGTAAAATTATACAGTATTCCTCAACCCATAATTGTTTCTGAAGTGGCTGCGGAAGCTCCACTTCAGAAACAAAGTGGAGAGCAGTGTGAATTGCACACTGTGTTATTAGTAAAAGCCTCTAATACATACATGCTTGTAAAACACATCAACAGCTAATTTTGCAAGAGTATGTTTTTTTCAATTTCAGGTAGTTCCAAAAGTGTGTTTTTTAATATTTTTATAATATTTGAAGCTAAATGCAGAGCAGGATGATATATTATATGAACCACTGGTAATAAAAATTTAGTAACCTTTCCCGCTTCACTTACACGCGTCTTTGTCTTGCTGATCCACGGAAACAACAAATGAATGTTTACTTCATTTTCTTTTTCTTCTTTTCGTTTTTTCTTTCAGTGTTGCTTTTTCAGCTTCAGATGATATCACATCAAAACACATGTCTGACGTATTTGGAAATGTAATATTTATCTGAATTTTTTTCGTTTTTTTTTTAAGTATTTCTAATATAATGTTCTTTAAGCTTTAAAATGTACTTGTCTGCTACCAAGAAATACTTACATTCCTTATTGCGTTGTGTAAATTTTCGAAATCAAGGACGAATCACTACATAACAGTGAATGTTTTATCCACTGTATTATGTACATCATTTCGTTAATTGGTACGTATCTGCACAAATTATGTACTAAGAAGGTATGTTCTTTTATACCATTTGCAATGAAAAATTCCTGTGTATAAAACGCGATTTGTGAGGTAATTCCATAAATAATTCCATTTTTCCTTTTGAATTTATTTATACTTTTTGTAAATTCTTAAGAAATCCGTTTAAATTGGTATAATAAACTAACCCAAGTAACCCGAATTTAATGATAATCTGAGGAATACCTGTTGAAAATACATTCTGCAAACTGCTTGTTCTTTTGTCCTGTTCATTATACATAATTCACCACCGTCAGTGAACCTGTGTGGACCTGCAAATTTACCAATATCATATTGTGTCTATTTTAGCGATGAGGGCATAACTGCCCCGCAAAGCCCACATCTCAATCGTAAAGAAACGCATCGGCTGACGCCCTGGAGGGATATATATATAACAGTTCGAAAGCACTTATTCCTGCTCCAACCTGTTTTGTGTAAGATCTTATTGACAACAGGAAACACCGGCCTTATGAGATAATATTCATTAATTTTTGGTTGCAGAACTTATATTATTGCTACAGTATTTTTCAAGTTAAGATTGCATTATTTGTATTGTAATTACGTTTCCAAGAGCGTTAATAACAGCAAATTATTTCGTACAGCATTTGTACACAAGTAAACCTATTAAGTTTATCCGGTGTAATATACAAATGGGAAAGGGCTGCAGAAAATTCATTTCAGGCATCTGGCCGTATGTATGCAGAGATTACATTTGTGTAGCGAGATATACACCTTTCGCTCTCTTGACAGGTCGTGTGCTGAGGTGAAATAAGATCAGGAAATTTAATATTGTACTCTTTCTCTATTAGGAATCTTAAACCAAGCGTTTCAGCTTTGGGTTTGTAAAGGCTGTTTTAAACTCTGGATCAGATAATGCCTTCCTAAGGTCCTCTATATTCATTCGCATTAGCTTAAGAAATGTAAGCCAGAAAATTACACGAATTTTGTTATATGCATTTCCAAATTTGTGGAAATACTTATTTAACGCAATATGAAATTTCAGTTGTAAAAATTTCGTTGAGATTTTATTCTCTACATATAGGATTACATTTTTTAATCGAAATAAGCTTGAACGTTATACTGCTGAGAAACACGTATTGTATCTAGTATATTATAAATAATATTAATATAAATAAAAATGTTGTGCTTTTGTTGTTAGTAGTGAACATTTCTTTGAGTAGTATAATTTATCATGAAGGTCAGTGGTGTTTCTATTGACCTTAATAATTAAAAGGAAACTTCATGTTTTAATTAAGGCTTGACACTCCCTCCAGGTCAGCAAATCAAAATATATTATGAACAGAAAATGCGTTTTTCTCTTTTCCCTAGTTAGTATTGAATACAACGAATGAAGAGGAACAAAGTACTGTCGGTTTCCAGGTGTAAAACTACCAGTTGGATCTAGTAGATATGGGATAGATCGCGCAACAGCATAGCAACATGGAAGTAGAAAATGTGAAGGGTCAAAACTTCCGTATTCGGCCCAAGTAGTACAAGCGATTTCGAAATGAAACGTGTCTCCTTCCGAGTGGTTTCTTAAGGTCCGAGATCGTGGCTTTTGCGATTTAAAGCACGGATTGTTTAAATTTGAGAGAGGAGTTATATCCTCTGCTGGGTCATCTTATTGGAGAGGTATGGGGGGAGACATATCTGAGGATATAACAAGGGAGCCGACATTGCAAATACATGCTCAATTTCATAGTCCAATACAATCCACCGAGAACAGCATTTGCAATCACACCTCCCGACGCGATCCAAGGAAAACCCACCCAATCCAACACAAAATGCCATTGGCTAACGTTCCGTCTCATTCTGAAGCCCGAAAGTTACGAGAAAAACGAATACAAAAAGCACAAAGAAAGAACTTAACGGGTTCCCGTTACAAAACTCACCAACTGCACAACACACCGCAACTTGTACGTATTGCGCCAGATTAGAAGAGACAGCACGAAATCAGAGGTGTGAGCACTGACGTGCTGCCAGCAGTTGTTGGTTTGGAATTATTTCTGTTCCGGATACGGAAGGAGACCTTAGAAAGGATTATTTCATCTGAATTCTACGTTCTGCCGGTCAGGGGAGAGAGGCATTGCAAGAGATGGCCGGACATACAACGCCAGAAAATTCAAACTTCATGAATCATTCATGATAAAAGTTAATGAACTGTTTCTGTTCTAACAGATCTTTGCCGTTTGGAAACCATGTTCATTATAAAGTACACTTGTAACAAAGGAGCACGCATCTATTTCTTCGAATTTACTGTAACTGCATATTTTTCTACTAAATTTCTTAGTAACTTGAAGAGTACAAAGGAATCGATCAGCAATTTTGTGCAAAGAAATGTAGTAAAGGAACAAACAAAATTTATCAGTATAATCAAAATTTTGAGTGCACATGATTATTCACTTAGTACCCTGTCCAACGGCTTGAATTACATATTTTTCACTGGTTACTTTCTTATGAAATTATATGCTACGCAATTTGATAATTTAAATCTTTCTTTAACGCTTCCGTATCAGGTTATTAAAAAGAAAAGTTATTACTATTATTTATAAGGACACTTTTAAATGTGAATTTAATTAAATTTACGTGAATAACGCTTTCGGACAGAGTATATGATAATGACACCTCATTTTGATACATTATTTTTGGTGAACGTCCTCCGTGAATTTAATGCACACACTGCATCCGTTTTTGTTCTTTTTTGTCCAGTTATGCGGGAATTGCCCGTTTCTGCACTTCATTTGTACTTGAAATGGTGAAAACGCAATCGCAAAATATAGCATCCTGTGGAAAATAGACCATTGATTTAAATTTCTTGCCACAAAATCATCAACCGGCACGGAAGTCCATGAGCAAATCTACGAAATATTTTGTAAATCGCCATTTTACTGATATATCATGCACTTCATGTCGATGCGAAATCAAGATAATTGAAAATTCTTTCAGAATGTCGAAATAAAAAACTGAATTACTCGGATTATATTGGTTGAATTCAGTTTCTTATTCACGACATGATTTCCTACAAGTTATGCTTTCATTCAATATATGAGCACACAGTAGTCCTGATTTCAGTGTTCCACGTAATATGGATTTTTTTTTTCAATTCATCATAAAACTTCCCAAAACTATCATTTTCACTAGCATATTTCAAATCATTACGATATGCGTTAAATTTAAAAGGTTTGAAAATTATTTTGATTCGCAGTGATACTCTTTGCATATTGTATTTTCGTAAACCAAAAGTGACATCTTATGTTCAATAGTTTTTAGTCTATTATTCTAAAATTTTTCATTATAAACTGGTAAGATTAACATAAATTTACTTGAACTGTGGATGGCTTAGTGGTTAGTGATTCAGACTATCGATGTTGGGTCCCCAGGTTCTAGCCTGACCATCTCTTTCAGAGATGGTGTGATTTACTAACAATCGCTGAATATCTGCCGTGCATCGGACGAGCACGTAAAGTGACGGCCCCCAGGTTGGACTCACTGGTTAAATGGGTATCATTTCCTATGCCCCCCTGAAATTCTCTCACCACTGTATGTGCAATATCGTACTTGTACGGTGTCGCCATCTACTGTACTCTAATCTCACTACAAACTGTTCTGTCAAAAGTCGCCAGACTTGCTCTCATTCCTTCCGTTTCTGTGTCCTGCCCAAAAGGCGATCTCGCTGTAGGTGGCTGGGACCTAAACTCTACTCCCTGTGGACGGAAGTCCTACATGAAAATGTCAAATTCTGTGGCATAAATTTACTGTGATGCAGCTAATAAATTTAGCTTTGACCTTCTAAATAGGGCGCTTTATGCACTGTTCGAAATAGTATTGTCCCTCCCAGAAGGAGGTGTGCTACAAACATGCAAATCGCAGTGCGGGTGTCCTCACTCGAGATATGAAATGATGCTACGAGGAGCCGATGACGTCACACGTTCGTGAGGTAAAGCTGCTCTCAGCAACAGGGATGTTAATGTTTGGTCGCAGGTGGAAATACACAAAGTACACGTGAATATACGTACAAATGAATACAAATATCTAGTGTGGTTGAAACCAGTATAGCTATAATGAATATAAATGTCTTTCTGGAATTCATTGGGAATATTCAAGTTTTTGTCTTTTATTTTAGTCTCTATATTTTAGCATCATTATTATTTGACCGAGATTTCCGCTTCGATCCCGGATATTAATGCAAGATAACTGCATTGCCTAATTTACAGAGGTGTGTGTCGTTTTATGTGATTTTAGACCATTATCCATGTTCAAAGTATGTTTATTTTCTTTACAGTTAAAACTCGAACCATCCTAGAAGAGTGTGATTGTATAAATGTGCATATATAAATTATGTACAGAACGTACACATGCGTTCAACTACCACCAGTTCCGCTTGCTGCAAAACTGCTGTTCCCTTGCTAAAGAGGTCGATTGTTATTCAGCTGCCATTGTAAATAACGGGAACAGGATTTTTTTAATTTCTTAAAATTTTTGGATAACGTTTGTTTGCATGTTCTGTCAAAGACAGTTAAATACAGAAATTTAATTATGAATGATTACTATTATAGGTCCACGTTTCCCAATATGTAGCGAAGTGAGCAGGTAACTAATAAAATTTTAATTATTTGTATTACTGATTTTATTTCTCATACTTTTGCATAAATACATTGGTGCCACTGGTCAACTCAAGGACATTTCATCTAACAGAAATTCCTTAAAAAATACTATACCATATTCACGTTTCTGAAAAGTAATATAGCCTTCGTATAAATCAAAAGCTCTGTATTCTATGGTTTTGATACAATTATACATAATTAATGTAGATGAGAAACCATAATTAAAAAACTGTTTTTCTTTTAAGGTTATCTACCACGACGAATAAAATGTAAGTGCCATATTGAACTCCGAAGTCCGAGTTTTTTCGTTACTGAGATTATGCATGACATGTAGATATTATTTTTAGAGTTTCTCCGGTGAATCTAATTAATTGATCAAATATTACCAATCGATTTGATTAAATGATTATTTTGTAATGCTTAAATATAAACAGCTTGATGATGATGCCCTTGTTCTTGTGTTCCGAAGCCATAAGTCCGGTGGAGTAGGCATGCTTAGATTATTTAAAGTGAAATGCAGAAATAAAATTTAAATTTGTGTTGAAGTAAAGTTTCAATAGAACAAAATGGAATTTTCGGTATTGCTTTTGCAACTTTCCAGTCAGTTGCTTCAGCACAATCTTAATTATTTAACTCTGTAGGGCCATGTAATGTAGGTTCGCTTATAAAAAAGACAAGAAAAGATAAATTCCGCAGATTTCAATTTTAAATACTTTACCTTACATGTTTTGCGGCCCTTAATAATACCTCCATTCAACAAAGCATCCTCTTGCTCTACCCGTGACGTAAAGAGGTGGAATGATACTTCCTTATGAAGTTCCGAACTTATGTTAGTTTTAGGTCATTTATTGCTACCCAGCCGGTGCTCCGACGCCACACCTGCCGGCCACATGCCAAAAGTTTTAGTTTGAATTTAGAAGCGCGGGACAAGTGATTTTTTCTGTGTACAGTAGCGCGGCGTGTTGGCCTTAAATTATGACTTCAAAAAGAAAACATATTACGTTAGAACTCGCACAGAAATTCGAAATTTTAGAAAGGTTGAAGAGAAGTTTTTCCCAAAAAGTATTCACTGGCGGGTACAACGTTGGACGTACCATTGTTTATGACATAGAAATAAAACAGGATGAACGTCGACAGCACGCGTGCCAAATGTTTGTTAAAACGAGAGGTTATGCATAAATTGTGAGAACTATCCACTTGATGCAGCCATTTACAAATAGTTCGTAGAGCAACGCAGTAAAGGACTACCTGTAAGTGACCTGATAATCAAGGTAGAAGCAGTGGCGTTTAACAACGACTTGGTGGCAATGAACTGTATGCAGCAAGGGCTGACCATCAAGCTAGAAGAAAAGACATGGTTTGCGGAATTATAGAGTCATCAGAGAAAGTCTTTCATCAAAAGAGAAATATACGGAAAAGTTTTTAAAATGTTGGAGAAGATGACAAAGGAAGAAAAACTAACTCTACTTGCAGTATACAATGCTGATGAGATTTTTCTCTTTTTCAAAATGCTCCCTTCATAAACTCTTGCAACAAACGAAAAGAAAGCTCGTGGGTATAAATAACAAGTACAAGTCACACTGACAGCACGTTGTAACGCCGACAAGGGTTATCAACTTGCTATCCTGGCTATGAATAGCCCAACAGGCACAATGTTTTAAACACAACGAGATGCGTATATTACCTGTACATTACCGTGCACAAAAGAAAGCGTGGATGGACTCAGAACGTTTTTCTCTGTGGTGCCACAATAAATTCTTAACAGCTGTGAAAGAACTCAAGGAAAAGAAACTTCCTTTAAAATCCATCATTCTAATTGATAATTACTGAATTGAGAATTCATCGACAATCATCTTCATTAACGACAAATGTTTTGTAAGAATGATACCTTCTGAACATCGAAATCGGGTTGATGAATAAAATTTCATTTTTCTCCAAAAATAAGATTATGAAAAATAATTTCTAAGTTTGGGTTTTAAAATTTCGAAAAGTAATACGTATAGTTTTTCCAGCACATTGAGAAATAAAACATACTCTAAATATTATTATTAACTTCGTTTATTAATGTTCTAAACTGATGACAAAAATGTTAATATAAGGGATTTTAGTTAACATATATGTAAACCGAATAATTGCATCATTTTAAATTTAAAATGATTCAAGTATTTTATTTCAATAGGATGATGATGCAAGAATTTCATCAAGGATAAAAAAGGAAGACAGAATTACAGAGATCAAGTAAGCACACCAGACAAAAAATTAGTCACCCATGACAGAACTTACCTAATAACCGGTGAGGGTGCTTCTTGTTTTGATAGAACATGAATCGTGTGTGATAAAGACACCACGAGGTTGTGGATGTACTGAACATCGATTTGCAGACACTCGTGCGTCAATTAGTCCTGAAATTCCGCCAGAGAACGTGGGTGTCTATTCCGGCGTTTCAGCACGTGTCCTATATGATCCCACAGATTTTCAATAGGATTTAAATCTGGGGATCTGACGGGTCAGTCCAGGTGATACAGTGCTGCCATTGTTTGTCGTGCCACTCAGACACAGTTTACGAACTGTGCATACGGCAATTTTTGTCTTGGAAGATGTGGGGGTCAATGTGATGCTTCTCCTGGATGTGACAGGTGGCTCCAAGTGATGCTTCTCACTTCATCATTCAGAATGCGAAGGTACGCATGATGTTCAAATTCATGGTCATTGCAACGAGAGTGTCAATTTTGTTGTACGAAAGTCACCTCCAAATCACAACACAACCCACTCCAGCTTGAACAACACTTTCGACTTAATCAGGATGAAAGGCTTCATTGGGCGTTATGTCCCCTCGTCACCTCCCGTCACTGGAGTACAAACAAAACCGAGATTCATCAGGCCAAATTACTCCTTCCCCATCCTCCACAGTAAAGGTTTGGTGCCTCTGAACCCTTTGATAATGTGCGACTTTGTGACGTACTGTCAAAAGAGTCCTCTTCCGTGGTACTCTGCCACAGATGTTCAACGCATGCAGTTCTCGTCGGAATGTCCTTTCGGAAATTAGTTGGAGTGGACTTTCATTTACTGCTTGGAGCAATTGTTGCCGGTTTTTAAACCGATTTTCAGTTACCAGACGTGAAACATGGCGGCGGTCCCTATTGGTGAAAATCGTTATCCGGCGACAGTTACGTCGCCGATTTTCAATTGACTTCGAACTACACCACTGTTTGTAGACACGTTCGACAGTAGGCTTTGACTCACCAACAAATTGGGCGACTTCATTTAATTTTTGTCTGTGGTCACAGCAAAACACTATGACTCCGTTTTGCCACTCAGTAGCGTCTGTCTTACGTCCCGTATTGCAGACTAAATTCAACATACACGTTGCTCTTCATAACTGCACGAAACAGAAATTATCCCGCATAACACGTCAGTGCCATTTATCTCCTACCGATGCTATCACTGCGTCCTCTGTTCAACCGGTAACTTCGTACAGTCATTGCTGTTAGGGGTGACTAATTGTTGGTCGTTTTGCTTATTAACGGGATTGTGAATCTCTGCGGCGAAGTATCCCAGTACGTTTTCAATTTACCTACAATTTACATCTTCAGCGCAATCAACATGGTTATAAATGCTGACATTAAAGTATTTGTGCCATACAGAGAAAAGGTTAGGTTTGTGATGTAGAATCGTGTCGATGGAGATGCAGGTTTCAGTAAGTACATAATCTGCAGCGGAGAATATCGTGCACGTAGCGGAGAATTTAGCTTTTACGAAAACATGACAAAGCATTTGAAATTTAAGGAATTTTCTGAAAGCAGAAAAAAACAGGACAGCATAATGAAATTTAACTTGGTATTAATGTACGCATAATTCCTAGATACGGAAACCAATGCTGCTTATAAATTTTTCAAAATGCATTCTGTCATAACTCAGTTAGGAAATTAACAGATATTTCGAACAGATTTTAGAGTTCAATTAAATATAGATGTTCAAATCGTTTTCATTTCCATTTTGTTTAATGCTTTTGCTGAACGATATTTTGATAGTTGAATCAGTTCGGGTTAGCCTTCGAGGTGAAAAACTGGTCAATATTTGTGTCACAGTGTAGATGACGCTCTCCAGTCAGGAATCGAATGTGCAAGTGACCGCCATCCAATGTTATATCGTTTGAGTTTGAACTAGCCTCAGTTTAATAATATATTCTTCATATACTCTGCAGCAGAGTAAATTTAGACATGAACAAAGACACTTCTGCCTATTCTCGTGGTTTCTCTATGGCCTTAGGGCTATGATGTCACTTCGTAATAAAGTAATGCTACTTTCAGTTTTTTCTTTGAAGAAAAAATACGCGCGCGCTCTGGGAAGCGTCGTTGGTTATCTTTGAAAAACGTTTCGATGTCTTTTCAGATAATGCAGCAAACATTTTTTGTAAAAACCGAATATAATAGGCTCTATTTTGTTTCACCAAGGCGATTCTTTTGCTTTTGTTTTTATGGCCTATTTCAATGCGAATTGCTGTTTCACTTCTAAACAAGAAAGATGACACCGAATTTTCGGGTGTAATAAGCACGTCTTTTGAAACCGTTCTGAGGCAAATTAAATTTATCAAAGCTATTTAAAGTCAATGGAACCGGTATGGAAAACAATAATATCTGACGGAAGAAAGTAGGATTTTAATTCCTCAGATATTGCTGTAAACGGAATTGTGAGCTTACGCCCTTTGGTTGCATATTTGTGCGTTAAGAAAAACATAAATTTATATCAGAAACATTTCGCACCGGAAACGTTCTCCAACATAGAAATAATATTTCAAATCGGACTCTTAGAAACAGAGATATCGACAAAAACAAGATGTAACTTTACGTCCCCTGGTGGGAAAACCATGCATTATTTTAAGGAAGAAAGTATTCTCAAAAGGTTTTTCTATATGAGCACTATCGGTCCAAGAAAAAAAAATCAGTTTAAGTATTCAGGAGCTCATATTTTACTAGAAATACTACAGAAGCAGAAATTAACACTTATGTCCCCTGGTGGCCAAACCATTCTTTACCAAACATTAGAATTTATGTGAAAAATATTTTCCTTCAGGTCTTGTATGCGATACAAGAAGAATTTTTCAAATCGGTGTTTTAGAAGCAGAAATAACGCTGATAACGCAATTTACTTTTGTGCCCCCTAGCGGAAAGTCTATGATTTACTTGAACATTTTGAATGTCTAGGAAAATCATTTAGCATCAGAAACACTATCCAACAAAGAAGGAATTTTTCAGATCGGACTCCTAGAAGTAGAGATTTTGACAAAACTAAGATATACATCTACGCCCCTGGCGTAGAAGCCATGCATTATTTCAAGCAGAAAATGCTCTCAAAAGGTTTGTCGACATGAGTCGTACCGGTGAACAAACCACTTTTTTTTTAATCGAGATCTTAGAAGCTCATATTTTGCTGCAAAGACATTAGCAGCGGAAGTTGAGACTTACGCCACCTGGTGGCCAAACCATTTTTTCAAAAATTAGAAATTACGTGCAAAGGATTTCACATCAGGAGCTGTATCCGGTGCACATAATTTTTCAAATCGAAGATTTAGAAGCAGAGATATAAGGGGTAAAGCAGTTTGCCATTACGCCACCTAGAGGAAAGTCTATGAATCAATTGAAAATTTTGTAATTATATGAAAGACATGTCACACTGTAAACACTTTCCAACAAAGAAGGAATTTTTCAAATCGGACTCCTAGAAGTAGAGATGGCGTAGAAACCATGCATTATTTTAAAAAGAAAAGCTTTCTAAAAGGTTTATCGACATGAGAAATATCTGTCTGCAAACGACGAATTTTTTCAATTGAGAATTTAGAAGTTCATATTTTGCTGCAAATACATCAGAAGCGGAAATTAAGATTTACGCCCCCTGGTGGCCAAACCATTTTTTACAAAAATTAAAAATTATGTGCAAACGATTTCCCATGAGGAGCTGTATCCGGTGCAGAAAGAATTCTTCAGATCGGAGATTTAGAAGCAGAGATATAGGGGGAAACGCTTTTTACCTCTACGTCCTCTAGCGGAAAGTCTATGAATTACTTGAAATTTTTGAAATTATATGAAAAACATGTCACACTGGAAAAACTATCCAACAAGGAAGGAATTTCTCAAATCGGACTCCTAGAAGTAGAGATATTGACAAAAATAGGATATACATCTACGCCCCCTATCGGAGAAACTGCGAAATATTTTAAGAAGAAAATATTCCGAAAATGTTAATCGATGTGAGTGGCATCAGTCCACGAAATAATTTTTTCAATCGATATTTTAGAAGCTCAGATTTTATGGCAAATACATCAGAAGCAAAAATTAACGCTTACGCACCCTGGTGGCAAAAGTCTTCTTTACCAAAAATTTGAAATTATATGCGAAAGATTTTCCATCAGAAGATGTATCCGCTGAAGAAAAAAATTTCAAAGCGGAGTTTTAGAAGAAGAGATATCGGAGGAAAATGTAATTTACTTTTGCGCCCCCTAGCGGAAAATCTCTGCGTAATTTGAAAAAGGAACTATTTCTAAGTGAAATACTCTTCGACATAAATGGAATCGAAATATAAAATATTTTTTTCATTTGGATGTTTAGGAAGCAAATATGTGGAATAAAACGTATTTTTGAATTCGACATCATCTGCTTTTACGCCCCCTAGCAGGTAAATTGTACATCGTAAAAAAACGAAATAAAGGATCATCATGCGCATATTTCAAGCTTCCCAATGCAAAAATAATTTTCAAATCGGACTAATAGTTGCAGAGATATCGTGGGCACAGACTGACGGACGGACGGACGAACGGACAAACCGGTAACATAAGCACGACCTTTTTTTACAAAAGACGTGCTAAAAAGTTAGAATTATTACAGTGTTTAATTTAATTTGGAAGAACGCTTTAGAATATATAACTGAAGTTCATTGAATGAATGTTTTATGTAATTTTCAGCTTCAAATATTACTTCCCATATCGATCGGTTCTCATGTACAGTTGAATAATTGAACGAAGGTGAGGCTAAAAAATTTACAAGAATGCATCGTGTAAGATTTAGTTCAAAAAGACACAAAACACAAACATAGCTTTTTGCATAGTATCCCTAGGTTGACGGAAGTAGTCACAGTTCATTCAAAGACCGTAAAAAATCTGCAGTAACGGATAACATACCTACTCCTTTCTTTTCACGATATAATAAAAAAGCAAAAGTTTATTCGTTTCTTACCCTGTCCTATGTATTGGAAGACAGGATAAAATGTTTATCCCAGGATGATTGTAATGGCTTTTAATGTAATCAGCTCGTCATTTCGTGCTTCTGAAGATATTAAACATAAAAAATTATATATTTTTGAAATATATGCACGTGCTGTTAAGCATTATGTAAAGTACGTCACTAATTTTTGTCTTTAAAAATATGAGATTCTCACATATTCGTTTTACTCTAAGTAATGTACTATGATTAAGATATTTAGTATTAAAATCCAGAAAGTTAATATATATATATATATATATCAGGGCATTCTAACAAAACAACTAAAATTTAGTAATAACATTTTTAGACTGAAATATTTAGGATTTTTCCAAGATCCCGATCCGATGTCCAATCTCCAAAGAAACATTCCCACTTCAATTTCCGTTGAAACGCATAGATGTTGGCATCAATTTTACAGAGGTTGATTCACATTTATAGTAACAAAGTAAAATGCGCGTCATATCCAAATTGTGTAATTCACGAATACATTACCATGTTTGTCGTGCAGTAGCTGCCTTCCACTATAAAAGCATTTGTAATTTTGCTTTCGTAGTGTTAAGATGCCTCAATGAATAATTCTGCTCTGGAATGGGTGTAATAGTTACCTTTTACGAAGAAGGTTTTGTGTACACAGCAATCTGAAAAATGTGCGAAGAAAATGGTTGTGTGATTTCTAAAAATATCGTAGAATCGCTTGGAACTTCCTAGTCTGATGCATACCTTCATTGAAAAAGCCATTTGTTTGATGGGCAATAGCTTGGAAACTTTGATTTCTATTCTGCGCCAAGAAATTTGTACTAAGAGTACAGTTACTATTTCAGGTATAGCTGGTGTACAATTACCAGTCATTAACATCGATGCACGAAATTCGTTCTTTAAATGGTATAACAATATTTGTAATCTGGATTTATTGGCGAAGCTTATAAATAAAAGTTTCCAAGCTTTTTTTTTTTTTTTTTGATTGGAGGTTTAACGACCACCGTGAGCAACTCAATGGGCTATAAGCAGTCGCCCGTCCCTGATTTAGGGTCACTGGTTCCAGGGAAGGGAGAGAGTCAGTGCCGTAAGACAAACACAACATCCATGCCTGACCGGGATTCGAACCCGGACACCTTACGGACGAATGATCAGAGGCCAGCGCCTTAGACCGCTGCGCCACCGGGGCGGCTCCAAGCTTTCGCATATCCACCAGTTGGATTTTTTAAGGCAGGTAGAGAAGAGCCTGCTGTCTACCTTCCTTGAAAAATCAGTAGAGATCAGCCTGCTGTCTGCCTTCTTTGAACAATCAGTAGAAAGCAACCTACTGTTAACCTTCCTTGAAAAATCAGTAGAGAGCATCCTGCTGTCTACCTTCGTTGAACAATCAGTAGAGAGCGGCCTGCTGTCTACCTTCCTTGAAAAATCAGTAGAGGGCAGTCTGATGTCTACCGTCATTGAAAAATCAGTAGAGGGCAGTCTGATGTCTACCTTCCTTGAAAAATTAGTAGAGAGCAGCCTGCTCTCTACTTTCCTTGAAAAATCAGTAGAGATCAGTCTGCTGTCTACTGCTGTCTGCTGTGCGAAAGCTTGTAAACTTTGATTTTGTAATCTACGCCAAGGAATTCGGATTGCTAGTATAGTTATACCATTCTAAGTATAATTAGTGTACATTACCTCGTTATTACTTAAATTTGTTCTTATTTATTTAAAATGGTTTATAGTTTTTATTATAAAATTATAATGGGTGTCAATTGAAAAAAATATAATTCAGCATGGATATTTCACTTTCATTTTAAATTCAACAACAATTTAATCAGAATGAATAGAACTGGTGTTAATTTGAAACCTTTTCGCAATTGGTGCGAATTTGAAACCTTTAGTTCAAATAGAACAATAAGTTGATCGCATAATCACTAGGGAAAACAGATCAGCTTCCAAGCATGTAGCATTTTAAAATGACTCATACATATAATGCAGAAGTTCTTCATGATAAACAATTAAAACATTTCACTCTTGCTACAGTTTGCTGATTTAAAAATGGAAAGGATATGTCTGATCCATGCTTTATTGCCACGTACTAAGCATAACTGCGGCTAAATCTTTTTCCTGTAGTTCACTTTAGTTACTTTTTCCGAAACTCCGCTCATTTGCTTTTTTTCGTTGTTCCGCAAAGCAACATCTCTGCCAAAGCTTATTTTAAACCCAGCTGAACGAAACATATTCCCCTGACTTCCATCCCAAGTTTGAAACATTTTTGTATTTTGTTTTATATGAGGCATAGCTTTGCAACTATTTGCCTGCCAATGCATTTGTAATTTTCAAACATGTGTATTTTAAGTAACATGTTAGTCACACAATGGGAGCATTCATAATGTTGTCTGATATTTATTCAGTGATATCCTCGTAAAGGTTTAGTGAATAGGCCAATAGGAATGAAATAATTTTCAGTTTAAGTTTTGCAAATTTTTAAATCATCATCATCATTGTCAACCATTATCAATCCACTGCTGGACGAAGGTCTCCCCAAGTTTCCTCCACAACGGTCTGTCTTGTGCCAGTCTCCTCCATGTCACTCCCGCATATTTACGAATTCCATCCACCCATCTCCCATGTGGTCTTTTTCTGGGTCTTTTCCTGTCCCTTGGAATCCAATCTAAAATTTCGGCTGTCCATCTATGGTCTGTCCTTCTGGCAGTATGTCCAGCCCATTGCCATTTCAGGGATTTAACTCTGATCATGATGTCTTCCACTCTCGTCATTTTTCGGATCCACGAGTTCCTCTTCTTATCTCTCCTGGTTATACCAAGCATGCACCTCTCCATGCTTCTTTGAGTTGTCTGCAGCCTTTGTATGTCTCTTTTAGTTAAGGTCCACGTCTCTGCACCATACGTAAGCACTGGAAGGATGCATTGATCAAACACTTTTCTTTTAAGACATAATGGCATATTGCTCTTGAAAATTATGCTGTTTCTTCCAAAAGCTCTCCAGGCAAGTTTTGTACGCCGATTAATTTCTTCATCAATGTGACCCTCACTTGATATCTGCTGTCCAAGATAAACATACGTATCTGTTATCTTCAGTTTTTCTCCATCAATCGATAAATCTTCATTTCTTGTAAAAGCATTGAACATCACTTTTGTCTTCTGAAAGTTCATTTTTAATCCCACTTCTTTACTCTTGTCAGCAAGTTCCTGGATCATACTCTGCAGCTCTGATGGGGTAGTTGCAAAAATGACTACGTCATCAGCAAAACGAAGGTGGGTTAGATAATCTCCATTAATCTTTATCCCTTTGTTTTCCCAGTTCAGTGATTGAAAGACATTTTCCAATGTGGCATTAAAGAGCTTCGGAGATATGGTGTCACCTTGTCTCACTCCCTTTCCAATTTTTATGTGTGTTGTATTTTCAAACAGCCGAATCTTTGCACTTGCATTTTCATAGATGTTATTAATAATATTAATGTATGCATCTTCAATACCGCAGGATTTCAGAGCCGTGGTAACTGCTGATGGTTTCACCGAATCAAAGGCTTTTTCATAATCGATAAAAGCCATGCACAATGGAAGTTCATATTCCCTCGCTCTTTCAATTAGTTCTCTCAGTACGTGGATATGATCTATTGTGCTGTAGCCACTCCTGAATCCAGCTTGTTCTCTCGGTTGAGCCATGTCCAGTGTTACCTTCAAGCGGTGTGAAAGAACTTTAGTGAAGATTTTATAAACCACTGATAGGAGGCTGATAGGTCTGTAGTTCCTGAGATCCTCAATGTCACCTTTTTTATGTATCAGGATCATTGTAGCATTGTTCCAATCCTCAGGAATCTTCCCTTCATTAAGGCATCGAGTGAAAATTTGGGCGAGTACTGTTTCAATTTCTCCACTTGCTTCTTGTATGATGTCTATAGTAATTCCATCTTCTCCTGGAGCTTTCCCCCGCTTCATGTTCTTGATTGCATGAGCAACTTCTGCTGGGAGGACTGGAAGAACTCTGGTACCTTTCATGATGTCTGGAGTACATGTATCATCCCTTTCATATAATTTGGAGTAGAAATCTTTCACTCTTGTCAAAATTTCTGCCTCTATTTCTTGTTATAGAACCATCTTCTTTTCTCAGAGCCATAATCTGTTTTCTTCCCTTACTGAGATGTCCCTTTGCTATCTTTAGGCTTTGGTTGTTTTCAATTGCTTTCCTCACTAGCTCACAGTTGAATTTCCTTACGTCTTCAGTGATACTTTTTCGTGCTGTCTTGCATAGCTCTATATATTCCACTTTGGAAGTCACATCTTCTTTAGTTGTCCTCATCTCTCTTCTTTTTTGCATCAACATTTTGGTTTTTCCTGATAATTTGTTTACATGCAACTTGTTCTTAGACCCAGCTAATTTTGTTGCTGTTTCCATAAGAGCTTTGGTTACTTTTCTGTTAACTTTCGAAATATCCACTTCTTCCGATGTTAGGCCTTCTAAAGCAGAGAATCTGTTCTTCAGTTCCAACTTGAAAGTATTATGGTGTTTTTTAAGGTTGGTTATGTCAATACATTTTGTTTGTCTTATGAGCTTGCCACGTTCCAGTTTAGTGTTGAGGTGCATCTTACATCTCACCAATCTATGGTCACTACCTGTGTTGAACTTGTTCAGCACACTGCAGTCTTCGATGACGAATTTTTTGTTACACATAATAAAATCAATTTCACTTGTCGTCCCAATTGGATGTCTCCATGTCCATTTCCTGTGTGGCTTTTTCTTGAAAAAGGAATTCAAGATGAAAAAATCCTTCTGCCTCTGCAAACTCAACGAGAGTATTTCCACGCTGGTTTCTGTTGCCGTGACCGAATTTACCTACTGAAGTTTCATTCTGTTGCCGGTGCCCTATTTTTGCATTGAAATCTCCCATAATTATCTTCAAGTGCTGCTTACCTTTATTATTTAGATCACGAATTTCCTCATAAAATTCTTCAATTTCTTCTTCAGGATGACTTGTGGTGGGTGCATAAGTTTGAATAATCTGAGCCTGGTATCTTCTCGATAGTTGGATAACGAGTCGTGCAGCTCTGTCAGAGGAACTTTCAACTTCTACAACTTTATCCTTCAGTTTCTTGTTTATTATAAATCCAACACCACTAGTTCTGCCAGTATCTGTCCCACGATAATAGAAGAGATGTCCACTTTTCAGTTCAATGAGATCTTCTCCTTTTCTCCTTACCTCACTTAGCCCGACGATGTCCCACTTGATCCTTTGTAGTTCCTCTTCCAATTCAAGAAGCCTTGAATCAGAAGATAGGGAGCGTCCGTTGTAGGTAGCCAAGGTCAGCATCAAATGGCAGCCTAGTCCGGTCCTCCGGGGATTCTTAGCACCCTCTGCCTTCATGTCGCACTGGCCGCTGCCTTGGCCAGGTACATTCCAGCTGCCGGAGACTGAGGGCCAAGATTTAAGTTGTAGAGTCATTTTGGAGGTGTTTGGCCATAACTCACCACGCTGGCCAAGCGGGTTGGTGAGTGTGGGATAGCATTTCCTCTGATCCCGATGGTATAGTTATACCGCTATTTGCGGTCGTCAGAGCCCCTTTAGTGGGAACAGGATGCACCACGAGAAGGCGGGGTTGACATTTGTCAAGGAGAGGCTAAGATGTTACGCATCACCTGACCTTACATCCCAATTTTTAAATATCTATATATATATGTATTTGTTCTGTAACTTACCAGGAGATGTGACGTACCTGCCAGAAGGACGCACACGACATAAAGGCAGATAGGAATCAGAATCAAATGTCCGCGTAGCTCAATTGGTAGAGCAACTTATTCCGGAATGAGTGGACCCGGGTTCGAATCCTGGCGCGGATACAAAAATGACGGAGAAATTAACTTCGTTATAGTTCCCATTCTTCAAACATTTATCTGAAATAAACTTAAGTTATTTGCCTTTGACTAGGCTTTTCAGGATACCTTCTTCCAAAGATGCAGATGTGATTAAAACATAAATATTTTAAATAATGAATTTCTTCAACCTTGTTACTGCCCACTGTTAAACAATTCATAAATATTGTTTAATGATATAAAAGAGAAAATTCCTTCATTCATTTTTCAAATTTTATTTTAAACTGCTGAAGCTTACTATCATCAAAACTTCATTTGTTATTACGAAAATAATACATTTAAAAGAAAATGCTGTCCATGAGTTTAATTTTCTTTTCTGCTTATGTTGGTGGTTAACCTTTTGAATTACACGACAACGAAACGAAATATAAGGTGGACAAGATCAAGTGTTCGGGACAGAAATATGCACATAACTTCTATGAGCAATCATCAGCAATACTACTAACTTTTGAAATTTGTTTTATTGTTAAATCTTGTTTATTTCTTTGCAGCACATTTTCTCAGATCTTTATATCTTTTGTTCAACAATTTGAGTTGAATGGAATAGGCAATAACAAACGATATGATCGTTACCATGAAAATGTTCACCTTATTAAATGTAAAAGAATATTTGCAAAACAAAAATAATTAGCAAGAGAGGTATATAAGAAGTCAATTCCATAGCGCGTGTAATTTTGTTTACGTTCAAATCCACAAATGATGAGTAGTTGTAAGGTATCTACATGAAAGTCATATGCACGCGAACTTTCATTTGCTTCAGAAATGTTTAAAGATATTCTGTTGAAATGAAGTTCTATGAGTAGTGTTCAAATTAAATACATATAATTCGAACGGTAAACTGAATGTAAAGAATGTATAGGGATAGTATTAGTTTAATTACCTGTTTGAAATATTTTGCTATTTCACTATTTTCGTGATTCTTCATCTTGGAAAAATTACTAAAACATGTGAAAAAATTAGAATGCAATCATTATCTCGATACATTATATCTTTATCAATGCATTTCTGCAGTTTTTCATACCGGCATCCTTATAGATGGAGAATGGTTTATGTGTGTCTTACCTCACATCCAACGAAAAGATGAAACATGAGAAACAATCAACAAACTAACCATTCACGAAGGGAAATTTTAATTTTCTGAAAGAAGGAATTGTTTTATATGACGTCAAATATATTTGTGGTATATTAGCTTGTGGTAGCCCCTTGCAAGTACCCATACGCCAAAGGTGAAACTTGTTTTTTTGGAAAAGGCACACATAATCAAATGTTTCGGGAAACTAGCAATAGAACACTAAAAATCTTTCACACAAGCGTTAGAATGTTTTTTTTTATTATCATCGTCAACAATTTAGTCTCTAACAAGTAATAAAATTTTTAAACTAAAAATATTCTTTGTTTTATATAATTCCATTAACTTGAAAAATGTTTGTCCTCTCAAATCAGGTATGATACATGACTTCGAGATCTCTTCCTGCCAAAGAAACGATTTTGGATCGATCCCAGGCAGGTTAGGGAAGTCCACAAAGATGATTTTAGGAAGACTACCTGCCAGGTCTACACCACTACCAGCCAGGTCTACACCACTATCATCAAGGTCTACACCACTATCTGTCAGGTCATAAGAGGATTGGTGCTAGCGTGCCGTCGAAATAGGAAGTCCCACAGAAGTAGGAAGGTAGGATATTTTAGGAAGAGTGTCCGACTGGAATGTTTATCATTCAGATTAGATCAGATCATGCGTAGATGATTTTAGGAATGGAATGTCTGACCCCATGCCTTTAACAACCCTTAAAAATAAGAATTTAGGAGATTTGGGATAGAGTGCCTGATAGGAAAGGGACACGGAAGTGAGGTACGAAGGGGGAGGAAGACGCCCTTTCTAATTACCGGTGGGGCAAAGACCCGGGGTCAGACGGCTTAAAGTGCCCATCCGCCGCACGTCTAATATTTATTGGTTTAGCGTTCGTAACTGTCTGGGATCGAAACTGAGGTTTATCCGTGGCAGTCATGAACGTTGACCAGTAGGCAATCCACGTCCTTAACCAACTGGAATATCATACGGAAGCAATTTAAAAAGGGGATGGGAGGGCCCCCATCACTTATAACGGGGGGACAGACATGTTAACACGCTGCTGCGATGAACGGTGAATATTCAGTGGATGGAGCGTTAGTACCTGCCTAGGATACATCCTGAGACTTTTCCTATGGCAGCCAAGAAAATTGACCACTAGGCCACAGGCTGCCTCCAGACACATTAGATATGTTGAAGCACAAAATATCCGCAATGCGTCTATTGGGCACGTTAAGCCATCTGTCCACGAGTACCCTACCCCGCTCCCCAGTTAACAAATAGCGGTGTCTTTTCCCTCATTGGTCAGTTTGAATGTTAGGAAAATCCATTTCATGTTACATAAGACAGCAGTGTTTTCTTTTCCCGGTTATTTCGCTATGACCTTGATTACAATAAAGGTTCTTTATCTCAAAAACTACAGTCTTGTGACGATTACATATAGATTAAGATAACACAACGTAGTTGTCACAAATGTTTATTTTTTCAAGCCGACCATGATTTCGCTGTGTACTGACCCTTCATCAAGACAAATGGCGTGCCAATCGTGCATTCGGCCTGATGAAGCTACTTCAATACCCAGCGAAACCATGGTCGGCTTGAAAAAATAAACATTAGTGACAACTACGTTGTATTATCTTAATCTATACAATAAAGGTTATTCAACACAGTTTGGGCTGCCCCGGTGTTGCAGTGGTCTACGCGCTGGTTTATGAAGATTCGTATGAGAAGTGTCTGAGTTCGAATCCCTGTGAGTCATGGATGTTGTGTTTGTCATACGGCACTGTCTCTCTCCTATCCTTCAAACCAATGGCCATAAAGTATTGATGGGCGACCGCTTATAATCCATCGAGATGACCACGGTGGTCGCTAAACCTTTAATCACAAAATAAAAGCAGTTTAGCACATTAAGTTCTGCATGAAATCATCATCACAATAATATCAAACTTTATGCTGTGGTTCTAAAACGGAAAGATGTTATGAGCCTTCAAACCTTAGAAATACAAATGTTCCTAAAGGTTTCCATAATTTTGGACACTAGTGCAATTCAACAATCAATCTCGCAAGAGGAGAAAATTAATCAGATGTAAAAATTTAGAAAACATCACAGGAATTATTCGATGAACTAAGTTTGTACCTTTAGATCTCTTGTGTTGATGCTCCGAAAGATTCAGCTTCCTTTGCACAACGCATAACTTGGTGATGTGGAGGAACTCAGAGGCTTCGAACCGAGCAGGGTAAATCGTTAAATTAGAGTTTCACAGATTCTGGCAAAACGATTCATTCTTTTACGTACACGCGTCTATCTCGGTGCGGACAGGTTCACATCTTGGAGTCATCTTGGAGTCATTAATGTACTCTCGCATATATCACAAGGGCAGCCTTTCAACTGTCACTCTCCAAAGTAAATAAACGTGGCCAGGAGATAGAACTATGTTCAAAAACTAATGGGTGTATTACCGTTTTGGCCCAAATGAAATGACAAAGGCGAACGAATGGTCTTAAAAAGGCCTTCGAGCACAAGTGGGAAAAACCATGTGTCATGTGTTGTGGTGCGTGATATGTAACCCCAAATATCAGCTATGTCTCCATGATTCAAAATAAGATCATATCATACAAAAAGCAAAAAAAAAAAACCCTTTATAACAGGTGTAAATGAATGTTTGTGGCGTTGAACACATGACCGAAGCAAAGTAATTTGGAACAATGAGAACGCAAGATCCCAAAGTTATCACAGTATTGAAAATTGTCATTGATATCTGAAGAACAAATACGTTGAACTTTCTCAAAAAAAGCGTCATCACTTTCACAGTATCCAATTTTTATCCACGGATGTAACAACATATTGTTGAATTATTCTGACTGCCATTGATTGTTCATTGATACGTTCGATGATGTTCTGACCTGGTGCTCTAAGATTCCTTTTCAGATCACTCGTTCACTTTTGTTAGTTCATTTGGGCTAAATCGGAAAGACACCCTTTGGTTTTTGTTCTTAGTACTATCACCTGGCCACGGTTCTTCAATTTTAGAGAGTGACAGTTGAAATGCTTTCCTTGTCAGTTAGATACACTTCGTGGAGTAATTAGATAACCACCATGAAAGAAGAAACGGACCGACATTGTCCTCTGCAAACGACCAGATAGTAAGACAAATTTAGTTCCATTTCTGCTGATCTTTGCCGTCCTTTCATTATACGTAGAAAATAGTTCGGTTATAGCACACATGAATTTATTAAGTGCTGCTATCGGCCAGTGGCGTATTGAGAGTAGTGTCCATTTACACAAAGTTCCATTGCACGACCCAGCCCCCACCTAGTAAAAGAAGGTTTTAACCAAACACTAGGTGTAAACTAGTGTTTGGTTAGACCTAATGTTTTTACGTTTTGGGTTAAAATGCGATATGCATTAGAAAATAACTGCCTAATTTAATCAAAATGCATAAAAGTACATTATAAAAAACTGATTTAGTTCCTAATACTTTTCATTAACTTTTATTTTGTTCCGGTGGATTTCAAAATCTTCCATTTCTTTGTCAGCTCCATGGAAAAAAATGCTATATACGCCACTGAATTAGTCTCATGTTTTCCGTTGTTTGGCCGTACGTATTTTCCTCCAAAAAGTGCGTTGTTTACCTCTCCTCAGAGAAGTTATCAAACTTACATCCGCACGGGCAATAAAATTTAAAGAGTTATCCAATCTTTCACATCATTGTTTTGAACCTGTTCCCGTGTTATTATGACCAGGGAGAATGAGGAGGACGGATAGGAATTTAATGAGGGAGGCCATTACAAATAGCTCTACTGTTTTTGTGTGTGCTACCTAGTTGAGAAATCCAAAACGGAAGCCTGCTCTGGTGCAGTGAGGGTGCAGAACGTGGCTGACTACTCCTTTGGAAGAGATGAGAGTAAGACAAGGTTGTGGCTTGAAGAAAGATGTTAAGGAAGGGGTAGGTATTGTGTCGGCGTGCCCGTATTTCGTCTCAATCATAATCCACGGAAACGTCGGACTTCAGTCTCTTCTCTGAGGAATAAGTTTTCTATTAATGAATGCATGCTACTGCTGTTGGTGTCAATGTGTCACGTTTGTTATACAAGTATGAAAATCTTACAGGATTTATTCATTTTAATAGAAATGATTCGATGGAAATCTTAGAAAAAAAAAGAACCTCTAACTTAATGTTCTTTTGTAAACTTCAAGACATTTCCAAGATTATCGAGTTCGAATCGGGGGTTATGTTCGTGAGTCCAAACTATTTTTCAGCTTGCAGTATAAAGCATTAAAAGTTCTTTCATTTAGTGTTTGGTAAATTAAGTAACTGTCAAAATTACCACATCAAGGTAATACGCGCCCACCAGTTGGCCATCCTGATTTCCATGTATAGCGACGTTTCTGGCACACACACACACACACACACTGCCCTTCCTGGCATTGCCAAGCTTTTCAAAATTGTCCATTAAGAATTGTTCTAAAGTTTAAAATCATGATCTGCGAACCAGAACTAAAATATCAGAACTGCTTTCATGACGTTCAGCTGCCCGCTCTTCGAGGAAACCCCTTAGTATCCTGCCGAGTTCCTTGAACACCAACCGAGGATACTGGTAACATGGATATTTCTCTTACGAGCTCAAGTTTAATTTCACAGCAAACGACTGAAACCGTTGTGCAACAATATCACACAATTCAGGTATGATTTGTTAGTTTCCAAGAAGTGATTGTGAAAGTTCCGCGAACCTAGATTTGGGTGGTTTTGAAGCTTCTCAGTTTCAATGCAACGCAAGAGTGCACGAATGTTCGTCCATCTTGTTCCTGATCAAAAGAATGGAATTTTTACAGAAATTAAAAAATTGATCCTTATAGTCTTACAAATGATGTTTTAAAATTCTCACAATTATGCCTTATACGAGATATGAAGGCAAATGGCGTGGTGCGCTCAAAGGACACATTTTCATTTATGAACGTCCAAATTCCGAAAAGAATGAGTTTCTGTTCACACATACTCTTCGAAGAACGTCATTTGTCCACACAGAAAGAAAAGAAATAAATACATTTTGAATTTAGTAGCATCGGTTTATACAGCGCCAAATCCACACATTATAAGAGGACTGCCAGAAACCATCACATAACACCAGTGAAAACATACAAAATCTAACTTTAATTGATAGAAATCTCTTTGACTTGAGAACGTGACAGAAACTATTTGTGAGAACATTTCTTACTTTAAAATGTAATATGTGAGATTATTTCTTACTTTCAAATATAATATGTGAGATTATTTCTTACTTTGAAATATAATGTGTGAGATTATTTCTGACTTTGAAATATAATATGTGAGATTATTTCTTACTTTGAAATATAATATGTGAGATTATTTCTTACTTTGAAATATAATATGTTAGATTATTTCTTACTTTGAAATAACACCACCTTATGCCACAGCACCAACATTTTATACTCGCAAAACGGAGTCACTATTATTCAGGTAAAACAGCATATACGAGCAGAATTTCGCATGATTTGAGATACATGGGTTCAAATATCAGTACAGCAATGCTTTAGAACATAGGAGGCATCGCCCATATCATGCCCCACATAGCACAGAATATTTCGTATATGTTACAGGTACATAACACTGAAACATTGAGAATTTTCAGATACGTTGCGCAATGTAACAGTAATGTCTCAGAAATCTTACGGTTACGTCAAAATGTCCAAAAACGTTACCTAACTTTGAAACATAACGGATACGTTACAGTGAAAGGCCTTCGTAGCTTCGAGATACCAACTTCATGTTACTGTTACGTGTTTGAAAGATATTTGTAACTTCGTAACATTACTGTTACGTGATAATAGGGAGTTTCTGTAAAAAGGAATCCGTCCACGTGCTGCCTCAAGGACGCACGTGGTTGATTCCTGGTCAATCATGACGTCAGTCGCAGCCATTGTTTTTCCACGTGATCTTCCCGACCATCTTTTGTCCGCCATTTTCTCTTTGTGTTCAACCATAATATTTTGGGTGCCAGTGGTCCTACCGAACGTGTTGTGCTTGCAATTTTTTTACCTCCTCACATGGTCTCAGCGAAATCTTTTGAACCCCTTTTTGTTTTTCCCCCATCAAGAAATTTTACGGTTTGACGTCACGACGCTAGGGAAATTTTCTTTCCAAGGAAATACAAATCCTCGAAGATACGCCAGGTTCGAACCCCTGTCCAGCGGGTTTCTGGGCAGATGAATTATCCCACTCGACCATTGAAGGATAGGCGTGAGGACGCCTTTGGATTACAGCGTTCTGTAGCAACTAACGAGAAGGCCATTTAATTGTTTTGCATAACCGCATTTCGTGTGGTTATATTACCCGCTACTTGAGCAACTATTGTTCATAAAATAATTTTTTTTAGTATTTCATTTGCAGTAAAAAATTTAGACACTTCCATGAATTTCGGGCCAAACCCAAAGCGGAGAAGTGGCCACCGGAGAACTGCCCACAAACTTTTAAGGGGCCGTATTAAAATAGCGTTCTGGACTGTTTGGTAGCTACGTTTCCCGAGATTGGTTATTTGACACACATAACATTTCCATAATTTCGTATTTTCTTATTTGCGGTTCAAAGTTTATAAAGTACAGCTCAACAAATTCTCTTCGGGTATGTGCAAACCCAAGAAACCAGGAAACTTATTGGGAGGGGGTTATATCAAAAGTGTAAAATATAAGACTTTCTTGTCTGATCGGGAGATTTTCAGCATTTACACCAGAAATACTTTATGTTTTATATTTTAGGTATCCCCCTGACAGGTTTCCTGAGTCAGCACATGCACTCAAAGAGTCTGTTGCGATGTAGGTTGTAAATGCTAAAAATCTCCCGACCGGACCAGAAATTCCTTATATTTTATACCTTTCGTGTTCCCCCCTCCCCCCGATAGGTTTGCTGAGTAGGCACAGGCCCCGAGTTATAGCTTGCAAATGCTGAAAATCTTCCGATCAGGCCAGAAATTTTTTGTATTTTATACTTTTGTTGTTACCTCCCCCGCCCTCTCCCGACAGGTTTCCTGTGGCGCACATACCCTCAGATAATTTGTTGACTTGTAGGTTCTAACTGCTGAAAATCTCCCGAATGGACCTGAAATTTTTATATTTTACACTTTTGGGTTATTCCCCCCGTCCCCCCCCCCCCCCCGACAGGCTTGCTAAGTATGCACGTGCCCTCAGATAATTTGTTAACTTGTGGCTTGCAAAAGCTGAAACTTTCCCGATCGGACCAGAAGGCCTTTATATTTTACACTTTTAGTGTTATACCCGCCCCCCTTGACAGTTTTCCTGAGTCAGCACATGCCCCCAGCTGATTTGCAGACATGTAATTTTTAAAGCCTGAAATCTTTTGTTGGGTTGTAGATCACAAACATTTTTTTCTAAAAAATTACATTAATAATCGCAATTAAGAAAGGGCGAAATTGTGGAAACTTTATAAACTCAGATAACCAACCTCTGGGGGTCGTGGACACGAAGCAGTCAACAATGCAATTTTTATACGGCCCCTTAAATTTTTTTTGTGGCCAGTTCTGCTACACCCAGCTAACTCGAATACGACAGTATCACCAATGAATATCCCAGTGGCACGTGGAACGACTACGATAGTGCTTCGATGAAATGGCATAAATGTGCATGCGCATCCACGCTGTTGCCAAATCAAAAAACTTAAATATGGCCGGAATGTAACATCAAGGTACCATTTATGTAGAATAGAAACTATGAAGCAATAGTATCGGTGAATACTATTTTTAAAGTAAACGTACTGTCCAAAGAGTTATGTTCCAAAATAGATGTTGCTGAAATGTAATTGTAAGATATCTCTGAAAGTATAACGAAAATGTGAGATTGTAACAATACTGATACATGTCTGAAACGGTTTGTGCTGTATGGGACCTGTTATTATAAGGGTGAAAGAGTTTTAGTGTTTTAACTTTAAATCTCACGAACTTACGTACAAAAGAAAGTCATGGTGTTTCTCAGTGTTTTATGTTACACATTATTTTGAGCACAGAGCCTAGTTAAATGCGATTAGTTCAGAACGGTGGTGTAGGTAATGGACACTAATTCATTTAAAATTATTTTTATTTAAGTTCATTTTACTCATAAAATACCTAAATCTAGAAGTAATTAAGAAACAATATGTAAAGAACACTACAACCTAGAAATCAATTTATTTTATGTCCTTCAACAAATATTTTGCCTTTATACTCTGTAGTTTCCACCATTGAGATTCTATAGAATTTTCTTTCAAGAACGTGCAATACTCTCCTCTAGGTCATGTCTGACTGACAAAAACGCAGTATTAAAGACTGTCACTCTTCTTCTACAATTTGGTATCTGCAGTTACGTCGTGAGCCAATTTTTCTCCGGCAATAGTAATAGAAATGAAAATGTGGTTACAAAAAGAATGTGCGCGTTTGCTGTTCTGGCTTCTTTCATTTTACATCAACATTAATGCTGTAACACATTTAACTATTTAATTTACCTGCTGGTACATTTGAAAAAGAATTACTTTCGTGCACCAGCATCATTCCAGAGCTTCTGTTCTTCACTTCATCTAAGAGTAACAATGAAGAAATCAAATATTGGTATCGAAACCTGGCTTCGTTCATGTTTAGTTCCTTAAAAACGTGTTCCGGTGATTCACTTAGGGAAAATGTATACAAGAAAACATTTTTTTTTATAATGAACAATTCATATTTGAAACTTTTATGGAAATCACATATATCTGATATGTATAATACGGTTACAGAGATGAATGTGTCACTTTAGAGACATGACTGTGATATGATCTGCGCAAAACTTAGAATAATAGAAAATTACATTTATTGGAATTTTGTGAGGCCTTCTCTTTTCTGTGATAGATGTAATTGATATGTAAGTTTTTAAAGAAAACTACAGTTAAAGAATTAAAATAAATATGCCATTTAATGGCAAATTCGTAGCAGTTCAGTTCTATCAGTGGGTAGAGGTATTTGAAGTGTCAGTTTGATGTGCACCGTTGGTGTGTAAAACTCGAAATGCATCAAGTCGAATTTAGACGACCCTTCTACGATGGTAAGTTGTGAGGCGATGTAGTCAATAACTGGTGATAAAACAAGGAATTAATGACTGTGACAAGAAAGTATTTGGGCCGCAAATAAAGTTTCAATTGCGTAGCAGCCTTGTATTCGGGAAATTCAAATGCAGGAAGAAGCACATTTGATAAGAAAGATAATAAATGATATTGAATAATTCTTCAGCATTGAGTTGTCACGTCCTGTAGATGAGTCGGCTACCATTTCGTGGAGGACTAGTTGCAAAATATGCGGCTACTTCTCGAGACCCTGAAGAAAAATTTGAAGGTAAATCAGTTTTTGTCGAGGAGGACGAATTAAAATTTGGTCTCGGCCGCAGTTACCCAAAAGGGACTCTGGGTACGAATTGAGAAAGCATGAATTATCTTTCCAAACACGTAATTTAGAACTTCTTACAGACGATACTAAGCCGCGTGCGAGCCGTTATTGCTTCTCGTGTTGAGTTCACAATATGCCGAATACTATGTGTTCCACATAATTTGAAGTTCAGCACTTCTTGTCACTGAAGTCTTGTATTATAAGTAACGTACCCTGTAAATCTGATTTCAGTATTTCAGATCTACGTTTTCAGAACATAAGAGTGTTCGCTTTAAAATAATTTGAAATTCACATTGTGATTCCCGATAATAAAATCTTTTAATGAAACCTAAATGATTCTAACGAATCCATTTGTGCCATGAGACTGAAAAGTTGAAAAGTAAGAATTGTACTACCGACAAACATTTATTTCTTATACATCTGTAACACGGAGATTTTCCTGTTACACTCGCAGAAATGCTTTTGTGGATAATTATGAGAATTAGTACTGGCAAAAGGAAGAAAATGTATACTTTATTAAAAATCATGTTTCTCTTAGATGTAAATCTTTACTCTTTGTTAAGTTAAAATATCATTTGTGATGTCAATTTATATAACAAATTTTAATGCCGGATTTTTGATCCATACGGTTCAGCATAATTTAGACAGTGTTTTCTCATGATGTATTTCCATGTGAAACATTTTTTGTGTCATCGCAGTGTGTTTCTTTCACCGTAATTTCTGCGCGTGCGTGACGAGTGTGCTGTATTACCTGGTAGTCACAATAATGTGACTCGACCGTGTCTATTTGTAAGATTTCTTATCTTTAGCATGTCATTACCAAAAGCATTTTCTAGAAAATAACACGTGTTTATCAACAGGCAATATTTCAATAGAAACTAATGAACTTATCAAATTTTCTTAGAAAATGTGTAATTTATTACCTAGGAGGTGGCAAATTATCTTGCAGATTTAATAATGCAGGCTTTCTTCAGACGTGGATAATTTCGTAATTAGAATAACGCTGTGTAGATAATAAAAGTTAGCTTTCAAACAGTTTAAATTCCAGACACGACTCGCTGTAGTCAGCATTCCGTGCTTTTCAGATCAACAGAGAGTTCTGCGCTGATAAGAGTAAATTGGGTGACAAGTATCCAGATAGAAATACTTTTACAAATCATGATAAATTGAAAGATGTTTAATGATAACTGTCTTATATATAGTCTACACTTACAGAGAATGAAAGTTTCGCACCAAGAAGGATGCATCGGAATGAACTGTACTTTTATGGACGGAATGATATCGATGAATGGTACACATGATGGCAAAAACAGAGCTGCAAGGCAATTACAGAGGGATCTGTGGCACGCAGTCCGGTCATCTTCAATAGCGCGTAGCACCGCCTCGTGCGGTGATACATACTAAAATACGCTAAGGCATGGAGGCGAACAGACGCCTGATGTTGTCTTGCGGTAGACGGGCCCAAATGTGTTGGACGGTGTGCTCGAAATCCCGGATAGTGCGGCACCGTGGCAGCCGGCGTTTCAACTGGTCCCACACATGCTCGATTGGGGACATGTCCGGGGAGTGGGCTGGCCATGGAAGTGTCTGGACAAGACATAGGCAGTCCTGGGCAACCCGAGCCGTGTGTCAGCGGGCATTACCAGGAACGGGAGCACATGGGGCCGTTGGATCTCATCCGCATACCGCAGGACCGTCAATGATCCGCGTACCAATACTAGGGCTGATCGGCTATGGCGGTCAATAGATACTCAGACCATAATGTCTGCAGTAGGGGAGGTGTATCATTCGATGGCAAGGTTGGGATTGTACCGTTAACCCGGTGACATCCACACCCGGACACGATGATCATATGTCCCCAAAACGAAGCGGCATTTATCGCTAAATACCACACGTCACCAGTCTGTGGCGTTTCACGTAACTCTGCTCTGGCGCCCCAGCACACGGAGCCCACAAAGGTCCGGTGCTAATAGCAGCATACGTAAATGGCGCTTGGGTCGCAGATTAGCTTCCGTGAGTCTTTGGGAAATGGTTCGTGTGCACACAAGAGCCGCTACATCTGCATGTATAGTGGACCGGGACCCATGGGATTCGTTCGTGCCTGGCGCACGATCCGTGGATCCTCTCTACTAGTGGTCCTCCTGGTTCGTCCGGAGCCACTCCGCAGTGTGGCAGTGCCGTCACGTGTCCACTGCTACCAACACAGTCTGACGGTATGGTCACAACGATCCTCGTGGCGGGTTATACGGCGTGCCGACCACCCTGCGGTTTTCAGTCCGATGATCAGGCCTCTCTCAAAATCCGTGATTTGAGTAAAGCAACGTGTCTGTTGTCTACCCGGCATTCTTGTCACTCTGTACTCTTGCTTGCGGTGGCCGGTGCTTTTCGCTTTCATGCGGCCTCGACTACACGCAGGTTTATAAGGCTGTCGGTTCATGCTTACAGCGCCATCACAGTGTATGCAGTCACACGCACTAGCACGAAACGTGGATCATTTGCATACCAGCACGCACTTTACCTATTTGCAAAGTTTCGCTGTCGTAGCATGATTTCTTCTAGGTGAGGATATTTCATCGCACGTAAACATACGTTAACATTCGGATTTGAGATTATCAGGAATGCACGGTATTTGGAAAGTTTTTAACGAGTCACGGTATTCTACATCCTAATGAAAATCGAGGCAGATGAAAATACAGAAAAATCTGAATAATGTTGACACTGGCATAATCCAAAATTATGTAATTATGTGGTGTGTTTTTTTCATTTCCCTTTTTAAAGGCATTCAGAGTTTTACAATAATATTCATTAATTTGAAATTTCCTTTGGATGTGTTTAACATTTGTACGCTTTATAACGCCATTTTCTGAAGTAAACGCTTAACAGAGGTTCCACTAACTAATAAAATAAATCAGAGATCTAGACTTCTTAGAAGTATCTGAAGCTCCTGTTTTCCATGTCCAAGTCCTGCTTTAAAGAAACTGAAGACAGTCAGAATTTAACGTTCAAGTCAATCAGAAGTAAGCTCATAATTTCCCCAAATTTTGAAAGGCAATAGCATGACTTGCAGTTAAACGTGGAACCTGTAATGAATTCTGCTGAAGAGCCTAATGAAAGGCGAAACGAAACTTTTGTAGCTGCAGAAGGAACTGAAAGAATAACCTTGTTATATATATATATATATATTAAAAATTGTACAGAGTAAAAACCGAAAGTTACTGAGAAATTATTTATGTAGGGCATGACGAAAAATTCATCCAATATATATTTTAAAATGTTCCAAATGCACTATTCCAGGGACTGAGTAAAACGTAGAAAAGAAATCAAGATATCGTATTGAATACAATGTGCAACAGGTAGTTGGATGTCAAGTAAAACTAAAATTTAATGTTATGATCAATTAATAAGTTTCATAGGTGATATATTGTGAGAAACCCAAGCAAAGTACAGTATCTCGAAATTCAAAGAGATTAGAGTATTCGACCACTGTGGCTTCCAGCCTATACCACTGTACTTAGAGAGAGATCAGAGTATTAACTGTGATTGTCTTACATATCACCTCAATACTCACAGTGAGATTGTACTAATTAGCCTCTGTGATTGATCAAAACAAATAAATCCTACAGATCAAATTACGACAATATGTGAAGGAAGAATATTAAGCTAGTAAGCAAAGCATCAAAATTGTGAACGTATACAAAACAAAGCAAAACTATTATTACTGCAAATACTTTAATAATTTTATATACTACTACCCAATAGTGTACGCATAAAACAAAACTAACTAGAAGTGTAATGAATTATAACATTTACTGCACCACATCCACCAAATGTATTCATATTATGTATGTTATTGTCACCATTAACACGTCAATAACATACAAGTTAAATCTGAAGCTTATTTAAGTTGGTAATAATTAATTCAATTAACAGTATTAAATATGTATATAGACATTACACTAATTGATTACAATAAACAATATCAGATGCAAAGATTTCAGTTAACAACAGCATGATAAATGATTACGCTAAACAATAACAACTGGAAACATTATAGTCCACACAATTATTACATACTGTTGCGTCCTTTGGGCCTTAGTTGACAGGATGCCCAATCACTTCTGGACTGCGATTCGAATCACTGGATCCACCAATACCTCGTTAGCCAATTAGCCGACACAGTACACCAATAAACCAATGGAGGCACAGTATAACAATTAAAACAGGGATTTAATAGATACATGTATAAATTACACCGGATTCTTAATCTAATTAAGAAAGTTATAGTTTCCGGCCAGCTTTGGCCGTCTTCGGTGTTTCAGAAAATATGTCCTAACGAACAGTCTGTTCGTTCACAATGGGCCGCAAATAAAAGTATTGGTTAAAAAGTACTTACATAGGTCCTTGAGTATCCACAGTATGGATGACACAAACAACACAAACACTCACTCGCTTCACTAATATGTCGGTACTACGAGTAGTTTGATCTTAACTTCCATCACCGCTCATCCTTTGCTGTGGCTAAAACGATGTCGTTCCCCGGTCACTGGAGATACGTAATCAGACACACACACACAAGATTTTTCTCCTCTACTCGACACGAAGAGGCTCTGCAGGGGGGGGGGGGGGTCTTCCGTGGTTCCCGTTGTCGGGCGTTTCACCTCTCCGCGCTCTGTCTCTCTCTCTCTTTAGTTGAGCGAGGATATTCCCTAATTATTATGTCTCTGTCAGCCTTCCACCTGAAATCGCTCCTTACGACAGGTGTCGATGCTTCGGCGAGATGATGAAAGTTTCCAGGCAGTTCTGGTGCTTATTATACATCAGCTTATGCTTTTAGCTAGATTCCCTTCTTATGCTCAAAATTGTAAGAGCGCGCAGACGGTCGGCAAGCATTTTCTAGCACGAGGAAAAATCGAGGTCCAGTTCTCTCGGATATCAAATGGGATCTTTCTTCCAAAACAATCTGCCCTCTCCAAGAAATTGGTAAACGGTGAATTCCAACACTTGAAACCGCGACATTTATTATAAACCGCTCTTCAAGTCTAAGAGCTTTCCCATTGTTTAGCGCGCGGCACAGACAAAAGCTTCAAATGCTTTTGCCGTCCAAACACTTTTGAGTCATGGGAAATAGCTTTTAAACTCTGACCCGTCCCATTTACGTTTATGGGCTCTTTGTTCTCTTGGCAAACACCTGCAACTCGCCACTTGAATTCAAAGTGCTAGAAGATCTTTTCTTAATATACCGCCCCTCGCAAGTGTTTAAATCATAACTCTCTGTTAATTAAAACCCCCAATGAAGTTTTAATTACCGTTAATTAACCACGCATCTCGCCAATTAATTATGCGAGGGGGGTCGTCACATTGCCCCCTTCTTAAAATGCAACTCGTCCCGAGTGCATATAAGCTACCTGTGATTCGCAGCAATTCCACCACCCGGAACTGCCTACCCTACATAAGAACTCATCAGTACCCCTCTTCCTTGGTGCCTATCGTCGTCTCTACCCTTACTAAAAACAATCGCCTTGAATTGGTCTTTGAAATTCCCCGGCACATCCCCTTTTCTAACGAATCTCAGGAAACGCCCACATTCCATGCATACCTGCATAATTATTTACACTGTCACGCCCCAGGGCAGTACACAAATACGACACTACATAATTAATTTACATTATACAGTTCCACTACCCCGGCACACGACATATTGCAATATTAAAATATTTCCACCAATAGAACACAACACCGAGTACACTATACAAAATTATTACAACCAACAAACTCATTCCATGTTCTCAGGCTCTCCGCTTCTCACCCTTTCACATCACTAAGTCAACCAACGGGAAACTAACAAATCACCTAAGACACTCACCCTTCAAATGTTTATGATTCGGTATTTCCTGCCCTATACGGTCTAAACCTATCGAGGTGTATAACTCTAACTGATCTATTATTGTACTGAACCTTGTAAAGAACATCGTTTATTTTTTTTTACTACATAAGGACCTTCCCACGGGCGCTGCAATTTGGGTGACTTTCCCTTTCGCCTACGTGGGTTATAGAGCCAGACTAAGTCTTCCTCCTTAAACACCTTCTCCGCAGCCTGCACGTCATATCTGGTCTTCATTCGTTCAGTAGCTATCAGAATATTCCTCCTAGCAAAACTATGTACTTTCTCCAATCTCCTGGTAAGCTCTGTGACATACGTGCTAGAATCCTGGGCAATTGGTTCCGGCCTTCCAAACACCAAATCACAGGGGAGACGTAATTCTCGCCCATACAACATCATACTCGGGGTATTCCATGTGGTTTCATGCACCGCAGCTCGGTACGCCAACAAAAATAGCGGAACAAGCCTCTCCCAATCTTTCTGGTTATCACTAACAAATAATGAAAGCTGCTGTCCCAAGGTGCGTATGATCCCTTCACACATTCCGTCACTCTAAGGATGAAGTGGCGTAGTTCGAGTCTTTTTTAATGCCGAGTAAATTACACATTTCTTGGAACACTTTAGAGTCAAAGTTCCGCCCCTGATCGGATTGCAATTCAAGAGGAACCCCATAAGAGCTCACCAATCTACTGACAAGAATTTCAGCAACAGCAACTGCTTCCTGATTTTCCATAGGAAAGACCTCCGGCCATTTGGTGAAATAATCCATAACCACCAACAAATATCTGTTGCCATCCTCTGACTTGGGAAACGGTCCCATTACATCAATGGCTACCCTTTCGAACGGAGCTCCCTTATTATACACTTACATTCGGCCGCGACATCGTGTCTTTGGGCCCTTCTTGGACGCGCATAAGTGACACTGTCTGCACCAATCCTCTACATCCTTCCTAAAATTTACCCAGTAAAATCGTTCCCGGACTTTCGCGAGAGTTTTTCTGACACCAAAATGTCCACCAGTCGGGCTATTATGCATTTGTTTCAAAACATCTTTCACCAAAGATCTTGGAACCACCAATTGACTTTATCGCGAATCATTCCTAGAATTTTCCAATTCTCTGTACAAAATTCCATCTCTAACCACAAGAGAATCCCTTTGCGCCCATTAACTTTTCAAAATCTGTCCGTACGCTGCAACAGTCGCCCACGTAGGACGGTAGGAAGACTCTTGCTTCCACCGGACCAGACGTCCAACATCTTCGTCCGCTTCCTGCGCTTTTTGCATCTCATCCGGACTCAGCGGATCTCGTACAGTCGGGGTCGGGGAATTATCGCCTGGCGCACCGCTTGGGTACCCGGCTGCAGATCATTGCTCTCTGCGCGTAGGCAGGAGAGCAATGATCCAAACACTTTGAGTCATGGGAAATAGCTTTTAAACTCTGACCCGTCCCATTTCCGTTTATGAACTCTTTGTTCTCTTGGCAAACACCTGCAACTCGCCACTTGAATTCAAAGTGCTAGAAGATCTTTTCTTAATATACCGCCCCTCGCAAGTGTTTAAATTATAACTCTCTGTTTATTAAAACACCCAATGAAGTTTCAATTACCGTTAATTAACCACGCCTCTCGCCAATAAATTATGCGAGGGGGTCGTCACATTGCCCCCTTCTTAAAATGCAACTCGTCCCGAGTGCATATAAGCTACCTGTGATTCGCAGCGATTCCACCACCCGGAACTGCCTACCCTACATAAGAACTCATCAGTACCCCTCTTCCTTGGTGCCTATCGTCGTCTCTACCCTTACTAAAAACAATCGCCTTGAATTGGTCTTTGAAATTCCCCGGCACATCCTCTTTTCTAACGAATCTCAGGAAACGCCCACATTCCATGCATACCTGCATAATTATTAACACTGTCACGCCCCAGGGCAGTACACAAATACGACACTACATAATTAATTTACATTATACAGTTCCACTACCCCGGCACACGACATATTGCAATATTAAAATATTTCCACCAATAGAACACAACACCGAGTACACTATACACAATTATTACAACCAACAAACTCATTCCATGTTCTTAGGCTCTCGGCTTCTCACCCTTTCACATCACTAAGTCAACCAATGGGAAACTAACCAATCACCTAAGATACTCACCCTTCAAATGTTTATGATTCGGTATTTCCTGCCCTATACGGTCTAAGCCTATCGAGGTGTATAACTCTAACTGATCTATTATTGTACTAAACCTTGTAAAGAACATCGTTTATTCTTTTTTTACTACATAAGGACCTTCCCACGGGCGCTGCAATTTCGGTGACTTTTTTTCACCTACGTGGGTTATAGAGCCAGACTAAGTCTTCCTCCTTAAACACTTTCTGCGCAGCCTGCACGTCATATCTGGTCTTCATTCGATCAGTAGCTATCCGAATATTCCTCCTAGCAAAACTATGTACTTTCTCCAATCTCCTGGTAAGCTCTGTGACATACGTGCTAGAATCCTGGGCAATTGGTTCCGGCCTTCCAAACACCAAATCACAGGAGAGACGTAATTCTCGCCCATACAACATCATACTCGGGGTATTCCATGTGGTTTCATGCAACGCAGCTCGGTACGCCAACAAAAATAGCGGAACAAGCCTCTCCCAATTTTTCTGGTTATCACTAACAAATAATGAAAGCTGCTGTCCCAAGGTGCGTATGATCCTTTCACACATTCCGTCACTCTGAGGATGAAGTGGCGTAGTTCGAGTCTTTTTAATGCCGAGTAAATTACACATTTCTTGGAACTCTTTAGACTCAAAGTTCCGCCCCTGATCGGATTGCAATTCAAGATGAACCCCATAAGAGCTCACCAATCTACTGACAAGAATTTCAGCAACAGCAACTGCTTCCTGATTTTCCATAGGAAAGACTTCCGGCCATTTGGTGAAATAATCCATAAACACCAACAAATATCTGTTGCCATCCTCTGACTTGGGAAACGGTCCCATTACATCAATGGCTACCCTTTCGAACGGTGCTCCCACATTATACACTTACATTCGGCCGCGACATCGTGTCATTGGGCCCTTTTTGGACGCGCATAAGTGACACTGTCTGCACCAATCCTCTACATCCTTCCTAAAATTTACCCAGTAAAATCGTTCCCGGACTTTCGCGAGAGTTTTTCTGACACCAAAATGTCCACCAGTCGGGCTATTATGCATTTGTTTCAAAACATCTTTCACCAAAGATCTTGGAACCACCAATTGACTTTATCGCGAATCATTCCTAGAATTTTCCAATTCTCTGTGCAAAATTCCATCTCTAACCACAAGAGAATCCCTTTGCGCCCATTAACTTTTCAAAATCTGTCCGTACGCTGCAACAGTCGCCCACGTAGGACGGTAGGAAGACTCTTGCTTCCACCGGACCAGACGTCCAACATCTTCGTCCGCTTCCTGCGCTTTTTGCATCTCATCCGGACTCAGCGGATCTCGTACAGTCGGGGTCGGGGAATTATCGCCTGGCGCACCGCTTGGGTACCCGGCTGCAGATCATTGCTCTCTGCGCGTAGGCAGGAGAGCAATGATCCAAACACTTTGAGTCATGGAAAATAGCTTTTAAACTCTGACCCGTCCCATTTCCGTTTATGGACTCTTTGTTCTCTTGGCAAACACCTGCAACTCGCCACTTGAATTCAAAGTGCTAGAAGATCTTTTCTTAATATACCGCCCCTCGCAAGTGTTTAAATTATAACTCTCTGTTTATTAAAACACCCAATGAAGTTTCAATTACCGTTAATTAACCACGCCTCTCGCCAATTAATTATGCGAGGGGGGTCGTCACATTGCCCCCTTCTTAAAATGCAACTCGTCCCGAGTGCATATAAGCTACCTGTGATTCGCAGCGATTCCACCACCCAGAACTGCCTACCCTACATAAGAACTCATCAGTACCCCTCTTCCTTGGTGCCTATCGTCGTCTCTACCCTTACTAAAAACAATCGCCTTGAATTGGTCTTTGAAATTCCCCGGCATATCCCCTTTTCTAACGAATCTCAGGAAACGCCCACATTCCATGCATACCTGCATAATTATTTACACTGTCACGCCCCAGGGCAGTACACAAATACGGCACTACATAATTAATTTACATTATACAGTTCCACTACCCCGGCACACGACATATTGCAATATTAAAATATTTCCACCAATAGAACACAACACCGAGTACACTATACACAATTATTACAACCAACAAACTCATTCCATGTTATCAGGCTCTCCGCTTCTCACCCTTTCACATCACTAAGTCAACCAACGGGAAACTAACCAATCACCTAAGACACTCACATTTCAAATGTTCATGATTCGGTATTTCGTGCCCTATACGGTCTAAGCCTATCGAGGTGTATAACTCTAACTGATCTATTATTGTACTGAACCTTGTAAAGAACATCGTTTATTCTTTTTTTTACTACATAAGGACCTTCCCACGGGCGCTGCAATGTGGGTGACTTTCCCTTTCGCCTAGGTGGGTTATAGAGCCAGACTAAGTCTTCCTCCTTAAACACTTTCTGCGCAGCCTGCACGTCATATCTGGTCTTCATTCGTTCAGTAGCTATCCGAATATTCCTCCTAGCAAAACTATGTACTTTCTCCAATCTCCTGGTAAGCTCTGTGACATACGTGCTAGAATCCTGGGCAATTGGTTCCGGCCTTCCAAACACCAAATCAAAGGGGAGACGTAATTCTCGCCCATACAACATCATACTCGGGGTATTCCATGTGGTTTCATGCACCGCAGCTCGGTACGCCAACAAAAATAGCGGAACAAGCCTCTCCCAATCTTTCTGGTTATCACTAACAAATAATGAAAGCTGCTGTCCCAACGTGCGTATGATCCTTTCACACATTTCGTCACTCTGAGGATGAAGTGGCGTAGTTCGAGTCTTTTTAATGCCGAGTAAATTACACATTTCTTGGAACACTTTAGACTCAAAGTTCCGCCCCTGATCGGATTGCAATTCAAGATGAACCCCATAAGAGCTCACCAATCTACTGACAAGAATTTCAGCAACAGCAACTGCTTCCTGATTTTCCATAGGAAAGACCTCCGGCCATTTGGTGAAATAATCCATAACCACCAACAAATATCTGTTGCCATCCTCTGACTTGGGAAACGGTCCCATTACATCAACGGCTACCCTTTCGAACGGTGCTCCCACATTATACACTTGCATTCGGCCGCGACATCGTGTCATTGGTCCTTTCTTGGACGCGTATAAGTGACACTGTCTGCACCAATCCTCTACATTCTTCCTAAAATTTACCCAGTAAAATCGTTCCCGGACTTTTGCGAGAGTTTTTTTGACACCAAAATGTCCACCAGTCGGGCTATTATGCATTTGTTTCAAAACATCTTTCACCAAAGATCTTGGAACCACCAATTGACTTTATCGCGAATCATTCCTAGAATTTTCCAATTCTCTGTACAAAATTCCATCTCTAACCACAAGAGAATCCCATTGCGCCCAATAACTTTTCAAAATCTGTCCGTACGCTGCAACAGTCGCCCACGTAGGACGGTAGGAAGACTCTTGCTTCCACCGGACCAGACGTCCAACATCTTCGTCCGCTTCCTGCGCTTTTTGCATCTCATCCGGACTCAGCGGATCTCGTACAGTCGGGGTCGTGGGAATTATCGCCTGGCGCACCGCTTGGATACCCGGCTGCAGATCATTGCTCTCTGCGCGTAGGGAGGATTTGCATTGCTGCGGACAGGGTCTTCTCGACAAAGCATCCGCATTCTTATGTGCGTTTTCCTTCCGATGTTGTACCTGGAAATCCTAAGTTTGTAAACGTTCTATCCACCTGGCTACCTATCCCTCCGGATTTATAAAATTAAACAACCAAAGCAAAGCGCCATGATCGGTTCGCAACAAGAATTTTCTACCGAACAAATAATGATGGAAATGTTCTATACATTTTACCATAGCCAATAATTCTTTTCTAGTAACACAGTAGTTCCGTTCCGGCTTAGAAAGATATTTACTAAAGTACGCTATGACTTTTTCCTGTTCATTCTGAACCTGAGATAAAACTCCACCTACTCCAGTTTCACTAGCATCGACATCCAGGATGAATGATAATTCCGCTTTGGGATAAGCCAATACCGCAAGTGTTTAAATTATATCTCTCTGTTAATTAAAACCCCCAATCAAGTTTCAATTACCGTTAATTAAACACGCCTCTCGCCAATTAATTATGCGAGGGGGGGGGGGGATCGTCACAATACAATCACTGCACTAAACTACAACAAAGGCAAACATTACAATTAACAATTATATTATGTTATGTAATTTAACAATAATACTAAATTATAGATTGTCCCTTAAAAGAAACGTAAACAATTTAGAAAGTGTAACATCCAATAAGTTAAACAGTTTATGACACCACTGCAATTTAAATGAATCAACCAAATAAAACAATATATTTTACAAGAACAAGAAAACATAATCAAACGTTACAGATTAATTAAATAACTTGATACCCTGAGTTGAAACTGAACATGAGCATCTGCATAATAAAAAAATAAAAGATTTAATCATTCCGCCTTAATTGATGCTACAGAATTAAAGATTTAACCATTCCGCATTTATCCATGCAAGCCAGACAATCAATTAAATAAATGTCCGGCACACTTGAAATATAGCGTATTTCATCTCTTAGCATTCAGCCAAATGTAATGCATGTACTCTACCGTTCGGAATTCAACATCTTTGCATTACAATCTTTCGTATTGAACATCTATTCAGTTCTATTTTCAAAGACGTTTGGACGTACGAAGTCACGTCTTTCCTGCCCACTGTTGCCATTCTGCTGATTTTGAATCGTGTCTACTAATAGGTTTTCTTTATGTGCTGACATTTCTCTCTTTTAAGACAACCTACACAATCAGGGACCTATTGTCTAAAAATGTATGCATTATTTCAATATTCTCCATCTACTGATCCAATGGGCAAGACTCACCTCAGAATTGTCTGAAGAAGAAAAGCTGTGAAAGACTAAAATTACTGAACACTTGGTACCCATTGTTTTTTTTTAACTTATATTGGTTGATACGGCGGTCATAAAAAAGTTGTGCCCACTGTCTATTTTTGATAAAAGTGTGAAGTAACGTATACACTTACCTTATTCCGTTCAATGTACTCCCCCCTGATGCTAATGACGGCTTGCCAGGGGTGAGGTGGGTCCTGAATGCCACATAGTACGTCATCTTTGATTAGCTGTCGTATTAGTCGGGTCGCGACCAATGACAGTTCGTCCAGCGTTTCGTAGGGGATGCCGCCGAGCCAATTGCTTAACTTTGAGAAATAATCGAAGTCCGTTGGACTCAGATCAGGTATATATAATGGGTGTATAAAGCTTCCGAGCCATATTTCGATAAAAACCCGGTACCGATGCTGCAACATGAGAGCATACATTTTCGTACAGCCCACTCGTTCTTGCTTCCGTCAAGGTCGGACGGTTTTGATGAATTTTTGATCTCAACTTTTCCCTCAGAAATAAATTGTGCTTCTAAGAGGTGGTTCTTCCCCACTATCTTCTTGAATGGCAGTGTGGATCTGTGACGGAGCTTTTCCCCGCAGAGTTTCTATTTTCACGTACGAGCGATGGTTTAACACCATGACTCGACCTGAGAAGCTTCACGCTTCAATTTTCAAACCTTCCAACGTCTACACAGCAAATGATAGCGCTTCATTCTGACACCATTGCTTCGCTACGAGTCTTACCTTGACACGACGCAGTCATTTCCCTTATTGCATCATCAGCTTCCGTTTTAGATTAACATGTGCTGAATTTTTGTTGTTCAAGATATTTTTTCAGTCTGTTATACAAAGATTGTCCGTAGGTTTGTTAAACCGCAGAATATATCAGAAAAACACCTAATATACGATATTTGTATTAATAATACTTTTTGAGTATAGCACTTATTTCATGTTCTTTGGGAACATCTGGGTATCGTTGAGTAACAAATGTAAGTTCACGACTCTTTGTTTTTAGGAAGACAAGTATGACAGATCCAGCTGTGTCTATATTAAACGTCAAATGCCGTGATTATTTACACCGACATTAGTTTTAATGATAAGCTTTACTCATATTTTATAAAGGTAATCATCGATAATATCTTATAAAAAAGCGACTCAAGATGATACGAATTTGAATTTTAATTCCGCTAGGGCCGCGGGAGGCCTAGTAGTCAGCGTTCGTGACAGCCATGGAGATAACCTCAGGTTCCATCGCGTGCATGTACGAACGATTGGACCACTCAATACCCGCCGTGCGTCGGATGGGCACGTTAAACCGTCGGACCCGGGGTGGTGGCCTCCCGGTAATAAATAAGGGTGTCTTCCTCCACCTTTCTACCTCCCTTCCGTGTCACTTTTCTGTCGGGCACTCTAGCCCAAATCTCCTAGCTTCGTATTTCTAAGGGTTGTTTAAGACCTGGGGTCAGACACTCCCTAAAATCCTCTACATATGATTTGATCTGATCTTTTCATTCCGCTATTTAATAGTAGTTTTTGGATTACTGTTAATAATTGCCATACCAGAAGATTTAAGTATCCATATTGATATTATATTTTATAATATATTACATTTGTGAGGTGGTGCATATTTCAAGCAAAAAAAATCTGATCGACGGATTTTTACTGATTTTTAAACTCTTGTTTACTGATTCCAGGTAAAATGCTCCGGTAACAACACTATTCCCTCCGGACAGAGTTGTTATCAGCGATTGCTCAGGAGACTAAATCTTAACAAGATTTAGTCTCCTGAGCGATTTGGGGCAAGTGATCGCAGTCCATGTTAAAATTATTAAGTCCTGAAAGTTTTAACCTACGTTTTTTGTGTATTTCATTGTCATCGAGATACTTTTCTCTTCATAATTATAACGATTTTAAGATTATAACCTTTGAAAAATTGCATGAAGAAGACAATTGCAAAAATAGAAGCAAAACGGATAACACTGGACATTAGAGTTACACAACTGCACTTTATGATTGAAGCCTGAAATTTTCATAAACAAATAAACCTTTTTTTATATTATTTTACTAATATTACATTATCTTGAAATATGAAGAACTGAAATAAAATTAATAAATTATCTTGGAATATAAAGAAGTGAAGTAAAATTAATAAAGTATCTTGGAATATAAAGAACTGAAATAAAATTGTGTAAGACTTTAAATAATTTGAAATATATTCCATAATAAGTATTTTCCAATATAAAACTGACGTTACGCAATTAAAAACTGCAATGAAAATACACGTAAGTTTGATGCTCACAATGATATTAGTACAAAGTTTCTCTGGATATCATGAAAAATATTATTTATAGGAATTAATGGAGAAATCGAATCATTGTGAAATAATAAATGTTCACTTATTTATGGGAGGCTTATATGAATGTGCCGAAAGTCAACATTATATGGACATTTCTGTGGTGCCAACCTTAATGACATTGCACTGGACAGGGACCCGGATTATTCTCTCCCTTCCTCATTCTAGACAATGAATTTTAAGTAACTGAAGCCAAGCAGTTTTTAACTTCGGAACTTGAATTGAGGTTCGATTATTACTCGTAACAACGACAGCGTTTATTTTGTCTGGAAGATATAGCACACCAACCACCAGTGGTTGAGGGAACTTGAGAGAAAACAGGAAAATAATTTCCATGAAGAGAAATAGTTTTTCAGCAGTGCATAGTACACACATGATTAAATCGTCATCACCATTGATGCTCGGTATTTTAGAATGTTTCCATATCTCAGTCTCCTCATGAACGAATTAAATTCCAGCTCCCTGGGGAAAACGAAAGTCTTGCATATATGGCCATCCCTTAACTTTCTGTAAAACAAATCAGGCAAAGCTGGTTCGATTCCTGTTTCAAGTCGATGTAATTTTTGTATTTTCTGAAGACATGTTTGCATTGGACACAGTGGAAAACACAGCGCATGTGTGCGGACAGCATTTTTTTTAGTTCTAGATTTCAGGTGAAATATTTGTAAGAGAGTGTAGTCTACGAAATATGAGGGGTATGCAAAAGTTTCCGACACCCCTGCTAGCGGGTGCTGTATGGGTTTAACCGGCATGCGATCCCTGCTGCCAGTTCGTACATGAAGCAAAGCATGGTGGTCGATAAAGTTTATTTGCGGCACTATTTGCTACTCATGTTTAATTTAGGGACAAGTGCGAATGAAGCATACGGTTCAATATGTTAGGCGTCGGGCGAAACGGTTATGAGTGAGCGGACGTGTCGAGAATTGTTTGCCCATCTTAAGAAAGGTGATCTACGCATGGAAGACAAGCCACGTGCAGGTAGACCTCAGAAACGCGCAGACGAGGAGTTGGAATTGCTGTTGCAAGAGAATACCACACAATCGACCACGCAACTAGCTAAACGTTTTAAAGTGGCTCAATCGACGGTGATACGGCGCCTACATGGCTTGGGAAAGATCCAGAAGATTGGTGAGTTGGTTCCGCATACTTTAGCGGAGCGTAATATTGTTCAACGATTGGGCATCTACATGTCGTTGCTGAAAGTGTTTCAGGGGAAAATTTGTTTGTAGAAAATTGTCACCGGGGATGAAAAAATGTGCCAATGGTGACAACCCCGTACGCAAACGATCTTGGGTCGACCCTGGCCAGCCATCAACATCTACCGCAAAATAGGATACACGCAAGGAAAAGGTGCTGTTGTGTGTGTGGTGGGATATTCACGGAGTGCTGTACTTTGAACTGTTGAAACTTAGCGAAACAATCACTGCACAACGATATGGCGATCAGTTGATCAAATTGAACGCCGCTATAGAGCAAAAACTCCCATGGACAGGTAAAGGACGCCGCGCAGTCATCCTCCTTACAGACAACAATACAAGACAACATGTCAGTGCCGGCACGAAATAAACCCTTTTACAGTTACACAGGGAGGTTTTACCTCACCCGTTTACTCCCAGGAACTTTCACCCTCAGACTTTCATCTATTTTGCTTTATGTAACATCCCATAGCCCAACAGCAGTTCATCCCAGTTCCATAGGTAGAACATTTCATGACTGCGTTCTTTAGATCAAAACCCAAGTCCTCCTATCAGGGGCATTCATTTGTTGACTGAAAATGGCAAAAGATCATTGATGCTAACTGCCAATACTTCGTTGAATAAATGTGTACTGGTTTCCTGATTGTTCCCGCCTCCTTTCTCCTTAAAATGACGTAACTGTTTGCATACCCCTAATACTTACACCTCAAGGTTACAAATTGAATATTTGCTTTTCATTTAATTTGCTTCAAGTTTCCGGGTGTTCCTACATTTTGTTAAGATCTGCACTAAGTAATTACATGTATGTTTTGAAAAACACAGTGTTTCGTGATTGTCTTACGCTCCACTCGTATTATGGCAATTAACAGTGTGTTTTTTAAATAAAAATGTCTACAAATACATATTAAAGAAGAGATACAGTTACATATTATGTTTATGCTCTCTCACTGCATCTGTAGACAAATAGTTGATGATCAAATGCCACATGAAAAAGGCACACCATACCGGAGGTGGAAATTTGACGGGATCAACCAGTCAATCAAAAAAATGTGACAAAACCTTCAGTGAACCACAACGACGGGGAGTCAGAAATACAAAAAAAATGTTAGAAAACGGTGAGCTGTTACATCCAGAACATTGACGTATGGAAAATGCGAATCTCTGTGTTGACTCAATTCTAGCAAATATCCTCTGCTCAGACATGAGAGCAAACTTGAATGAACATCATTAATCAATGAGAGTCATCAGCGGTTTCTCAGTTGAGCAATTTAATTATAAAAAGTACAGCCCAGTGGATTATTGGTCTTCAACTGTTATAAAAGTTTCAAGTATAACAATTATTTCACAACCTATAGGTAAGCGGAGATTCAGCAAACTGTGACGCCCTGGTAGCGCAGTGGCACAAGCACTGGCTTCTGATAATCCGTCCTAGTGAATTCCGGGTTTGAATCGCTGTGAGGCATAGATGTTGTGTTTGTCATATAATACTGGCTCTCTTCCTTCCATGGAACCCATGGCTTTAAGTTTTGGATGGGCGACTGCTTATAGTGACGAAAAATATCACACCTCAAGGGCTCATTGGTAGAGTTTCGGTGTATTGTCGGAGCATTGACAACTATCTTTTAAACGTTTATACCACTTATATACTTGGGCAGAACATATAAAATACTCTCCATGGACTTTCTTTAAACTTGAGTATGTGTTCTTGCAAGTTCGCCAAGTTTTTATGAAAATCTGAGACAAATTCTTTGATCGTTTTTTTCCAACAAGATAAGTGCAATAAAAACGTTTTCACTCGCAAGAACGAAGCAGTGCTGTAAAAAGAAACGGAAGAGCAGTGGAGACCGAACTCATGTCATGTGCGTGAAAACTGCATTGTCAACCTGTACCAAACCATTCGTTTTGTGCAGTGCGATTCCGAAATTATGCAACCAATGAGGATACTTCTTTCTTTATAACACTTCGTACAACCCATTAAGAAAAAAAAATATTTTTTTCACGGTTTATTTTTATTTTTAATTTATTAATTTTGTTTTGTAACGCTCTCAGTTACCGTGCGCAGTGAATACATAAAATACTTATATACATTTGCGTGAGAGTTATTTTTAGTACTTCGTGTGGTCTCAGGTCCATCCAAATTGAAAATCAAATATGCTATATAACTAAATTTTCATCCTTGTTAAAAATCATGTACCAGGTGGTATGCTTTTGGTAGAATGCTTGATAAGAATTGCAGTACAAGAGTATTTCAATTTATACTCAAAAATACATCCCTTGGAGCCGCTACTTATTTAACGGAGCAAACAGTTTATTACAAGAATATTTAAGTTTTTATTCAAAATGTGAAGATTTTAGTGAAAAATGTTTGATATCAGTGGAATATCACATTTCGCCTTTAAATAGGTTGTTTAAAGTGTACATTTTGTAAGCTGTAGTACTATGTAGTACTATGAGGTATTGCTGTTAATATATGTAAGGTCAGAAGGCGCTAATTTTTCAGTCTTGCCACAGCTGCGACCTAAAACGCTCTATAGATTGAACAATAACTTCTGCATTATATTGTATGCGTACACAGATCCGAGATCGTAAATTAAAGAATTTTCCCATTCCACCAAAACGCTGTAAGGTTTAGTTTCGATTGCTGGGCTTTTACTTAAACAACACACATTCTGCTTTTTTATGTGTGCCTTAGCTCGCCGATTTATATATTTTTTAATTCCAATTATATTTTTAAGCATTTCCGTTCAAATCTCTTTGAAAAGTTTCCTTTCTCTAACCGAATATAAAACGGGATGTCAGATATTTTCCTAATATATCATTTTCTGGAGATTGAGGTAAAATCGACATTGATAAGAAAAGCAATTTTGATTCAAGTGTTGTTTTACAGGACAATTGAATACAAACTTAGTTTCACAGGATGAAAACTGAGCAATCAAATTTTACAAATAACTAACGCTTGATTTTACATGTTTGAATATAAAGCCACGGTAGTGCTGAGATGTTCGTTTTTCTAAATACATAGAACTGAAAGAAACGGTCTCCTTATTCCTTTAAAATCCAATCCTGCTAGTAAAGTTGAGAGTCTGCGTTAATTGGACAAAGGGTTCATTGCCTGTACGACAATACGGTATCAGATCACAGCCTCCTCCCTCTTTACACATACGCCATTGGCTGATGAAATGAGTGGAGTATATCTTAGATGTCAGCAATAAACATACTTTAGAGATGCTTATTAAATTCGGAATCCCACATTGGTAGTCTGGAAAATCACAAACAATATCCCTAAAGAAAGGTAATCAGATTCTTCTTTTTAGGTGTAAAGAAGTCATAGCCACGGTAGTGTTGAGATATTCGCTTTTCTGAATACATAGAATTGAAAGAAACGGTCTCTTTATTCCTTTAAAATCCAATCCTGCTAGTAAAGTTGAGAGTCTGCGTTAAGTGGACAAAGGGTTCATTGCCTGTACGACAATACGATATTAGATCACAGCCTCTTCCCTCTTTACACATACGCCATTGGCTGATGAAATGAGTGAAGTATATCTTAGATGTCAGTAACAAACATACTTTAGAGATGCTTATTAGTTTCGGTATCTCACATTGGTAGTCTGGAAAATCACAAACAATATCCCTAAAGAAAGGTAATCAGATTCTTCTTTTTAGGTGCGAAGAAGTCATACCGAATTATTGTTAAGCTGAACAATAAATCCATGGATTTTGAAATAAGAAGGACATGTTTTTAAGAAGCTTTTTACGCTATCAAATTAAGCAAGAGACTTGGTTCCGTATTTCAGAATCCCTTTCTGCAATGGAGTGCGATGTATCTTTTAGTTTTATATTTAAAACCTTTGAAAGATGTAACAAAGTTACTCATTCCAATTGTATAAATGTCAATCAGTTGTCCTTTGAAAGAAATGAGTATTTTCATCATTTACAAGTCAACTGAGTAGGCCAGTGGTTCTGAAACTATTTCAATTCTCGGCGCTCTTGCTGAATTCAGGTTTTCCCAAAGCGCCCTATGTAAAATCCTAACAAGTACACTTTGCCTATGTCAAATTCTGACAAGTACATTTAGCAAAATATAAATAAAACACGCATTGAAGCTCACAAAAAATGTAATTGAAAACATTCATCTAATTATAATTAGTGGGATGGATGCGCCTGTTTATCACCGCACATTTTCCTAAATCTTATAATCAAACTGAACACAGCCACCCTTATTTCCTTCTCCACATTGATTTCGCGCGAAACTTAGTTTTTATCACAGCGACCGATGTGATAAAAAGCTAAGTAAATGGATCGCTTTTTACTGTTTAGTAAAAACCGATCCATTTTTAAAAATACATACGAGAAGAAAAACTTCACTTCACTTAATCACAACAATATTCAGTTGAAACGCCGAAAGCTTACAAAAGCCGAAACTCAGTGACAAAGCATCAACATAGCAGACTACTAACCGCCAAATGAGTCCTAAATGACAATGGATGAGCAAATTTAAAGGTTCTGGTGACCTTCTCGAAAAATCTGGACTCTCCGAGCGTATAGTCTCATTTCTAGGCGCTCGGAGAACGAAGGAGGAATGTTTATCAGAAGCACGGAGGCTGGTGCGAAAGTTCAGGTTACTTCCGGTAGCGGCCGCGCGGAACACACACGTGCGCCCGTCGGGCGACAATGTGCGGGGAAAAAGCTCACGATTGTAACATTATTGTAGAGTACCATCTAGTAACCATTTGTAGAGGCTTCTGCAAACAGTTATTATTACTAAGTGGTTTGCACCAGGTCCGCTACATGTAGCATCCTATCACATTGAATTGAAAATGGAAATACAATTATGAAAATTTTGTAATATTTCGCGGCGCCCCTGTGAGGAAGCCATGGCTCTCCAGGGCGCCACGGCGCACACTTTGGAGACCGCTGGAGTGGGCAGAGTTTTTGGGCACCCAGATTTAGAAAATTCAGAGATTGTACTACACTGATATACCGTGCCAGATGTTAACGTTTCTTTCAACACTGATATACCGTGCCAGATGTTAACATTTCTTTCAACACCGTTAATAGAATGAGTAGTGTACTCATTTTGCCTACAGATCATAATTTTGCCTTTATTCATCCCAGTCGTGCTCAAGTGAAAAAAAGATGTGCTCCTCGTGTTGTAAAGTGGTTCACCGTATATTGTTCATAAAACAAAAGAAGACATTTTGGTAACTGAATTTGTGAGAAATGCACGAAAGAGCTAAAACATTATGACCACCTGCCTAATATGACGTTGGTTGTCCACGCACCGCAAAAACAGCTTTTGCCAGGAGAAGTAGGGCAGCAACAAGATTTCTAAAGGTGTCTTGTGGTATGTCAACTAGTTTCGAAATTAAATCGTTGAGCATATATCTGAATATTACTTAGTATGAAAATTTCACTGGATAAGTAGGCATTAATTGAAAGCCGTAAACTTCACGGAGTCACCAGTCTAAATAGCTGTATTCTACATACAGTTCTACTAGCTGCTTTGTTTTATAATATTTTAACTAAGTTATCTGTTGATCGCAGTTACGAGGTTCAGCTCAATGCACAAAATATCGGTTTTAGTTTCTTAAGGCAACATAGTTCTACAAAACTGTGCTATTTATAACTGTTTTTATGAAAAAAATATTGCTAATTAAATTTTTCACATTACACATTTTTGAGTAACCGAAATTGAAAAGTGAACCAAACGGCCTTTGACTGGGAATTTTTTTTCCAAAGAAATGTGCTGGATAATATTTAACAAGAAAGATGACACCGAATTTTCGGGTGTAATAAGTACGTCTTTTGAATCCGTTCTGACGCAAATTTAATTTATCAAAGCTATTCAAAGTCAATGTAACCGATATGGAAAACAATAGTATCTGTCTGAAGAAAGAAGTTTTTCAATCGGGTTTTTAATCCCTCAGATGAGGCTGTGAAAGAAATAGTGAACTTACGCCCTCTTGTTTCAGACTTTTGCGTTAAGAAAAATATGAAATTACATGAGAAACATTCCGCACCGGAAAAGCTCTCCAGCACAGAAATAATTTTTCCAAATCGGACGTTTACAAACAGAGATATCGACAAAAATAAGATGTGACTTTACGTCCAATTGGGTAGAAAACCATGCATTATTTTAGGAAGAAAGTAATCTCAAAAGGTTTTCCCGTATGAGCGGTATCGGTCCAAGAAAAAAAAATTTGTCGAGTTTTCAGGAGCCTAGATTTTGTACAAATACATCAAAAGAAGAAATTAACACTTATGCCCCCTGGTGGCCTAATCATTCTTTACCAAACATTAGACATTATGTGAAAAATATTTTCCATCAGGTCTTGTATGCGATACAGGCAGAATTTTTCAAATCGGAGTTTTAGAAACAGAAATAACGCAGATAACGCAATTTATCTTTGTGCCCCCTAGCGGAAAGTCTATGATTAACTTGACAATTTTGAATTTATAGGAAAAACATTTCGCATCGGAAACACTATGAAAATCTTATGACTTCTGGAGGGGAAAAATCGGCATCCCATTAATATGTGCAAAGCATTTTAAAGGGTGGTGCGCATAATTTATCTGCAACCCAGGCATTTAACATGATGTCCTTTTGTTGATGAAAGTGGATGTGAAATTTAAGTCACACTGGAAAGCTTGTGTTTAATCTTTTAACGACCATGACCCCAAAAAATTGTATCTCTCTAAATACTATAACGTCCGACACTGTCTCTTGTTTCACTTCTTTGTTTAATAACAACAATAGTGACCGAGGGTGACTCCTGCTGATCCCTCATAGGTCGAGAAAATTTGAAGAACAAGTAAGGGTAGGGAATCTGACTCGTCGTAGACAGTCGTTTCGGACGGCTATGGCCGTTTGTACGTAAGGGCGTTTTGGGCGTTGTGGTCGTTAAAGGGTTAAATCTTTAACGAATTTTATATTGACTTTAGGCTATGCGCCTACACCAGAATGGACAAAATTCTGGGCCCTTTCGAGAAAGCCCAATTTGTCTCAATCCAAGAATTTTTATTGCAATGGAACAATGGAAACAACTCATATTCTTTGATTTTGACTGTTAAATGACGATTTTAGCCCTTTTTTTAATCATTTAAGGTTTGGAATCTACTGGGGTTGAATTAAAACCTCTTGTTCCCGACTTGGGATGATGTAATACGTTGTGGAGAGAACTTAAAATTTCCATGGACAGGTCAATCTACGATAATTCTTTTGCTCAGCGGTCAAAGACATGGGTATTCGCTGACAATATATAGCTTTTAGATCTTTAAATATGAAATATTCTGTTAAGGATTTCCAAAACAAATATTCCTCCTGTTTTAATGTGTTTCAGTGATATTCGTTGGTTTCACTGGGGTATAAACATGGATTTTCTTCTTAATTCCTTCCCACACTTGTTTCGCGCGCTTACATAATGGAGAGGATTCCTCTCTCACGAAGAGCGATGGCACCGCAACTACGTCACAGTCTCCCACGTCGGGACGCAACGTGCGCTTCGCTAAGAACCAGCCCTTGTATCAATAGCCCTGGTGTCAATGCCTTTGGCAACTGGACGGTTGACCACTTCCGTACCTGAAGACCACACAAAATTGCCACGCGTGGTTAAAAGCGACGAAATCGATCCTGTTCGAGAAGCTCTTCCAATCGCTGTATCCTCGTGTTCTGTCGTTGCCCTCGGCCGTCCACTGCCCGTGTGCTGCTGGGTTGAGTCCTTTTCGAACTATCTGCGCCAGCATCGTCCGATTGCAGCGTCAAACCAGCTCAGATGCCTGTGAATACGGTGGTTTGACAAACCGGCCCCTCTCAAACCAGTTTTGCCTTCTCTCAAACCGGCAGCATTGCTCGCATTGTGCACGGATCCAACGTCGAAACATCCTCACAGTCCGCGGAGTTTAATAAAACCGTAAATAGCTGGAACAAGTTTAACTGCATAAGTGTTTTGCTCTTGATGAGCTGTTCTCGATTATCGGTTCCCATGCGCTATGGAAAGCAGCTATTCAAGTACTGGTAGTTATTTTCTAATCATATGCATATTTGTCGCTGGGGTACTTGCTTGCAGAGCTTCATCTGGATCGAACGACCTTCCCGGGTGATTTTTTTTTTGCAAAGGGTATATTCAATGTATTTTTAAACTGGTCTCACAACTAAGTTATTGCTAGAGTCATATTTTGTTCAGGAAGACAAATCGCCTATGCTCTATTTAACAGTCTAATATCCCTTCATGTTTCTGTGTTTCTGTCTCAAAAGCTCTACACTATGTTTGCGAACGGTAGTAGGAATGTAAAAAGCTTTCTGTAATACTACGATCAAGCACATCGTGATACTCATTTTTCAAAGCTAAGCGTCTCAACTTTTTGAATTATAAAAAAAAGAATGAAAATACTAGAAGTGGAAATCTATTTATGTGTCATGTTTATGTGATGTTATTCGTGGTAAGTATTAGCAGTAGCCCGGAGAACGTGCCACTAAATGCCTATTTTTGCTAGAATGCCTTCGGTATCGGTATTATATTCTGATTTCAGCAAACATCTTCTCTCTGTAAGATTTTTAATGTTAAATTTATAGAGATCAGCTTAACTGCAAACTTGGTGATCACGGCGCAAACTGTTACTGCTACTCAAAAGTAACAGTGATTTTTAACTGTGATTGAAATCACAGTTTAGAACCTGTTCTTCCACTTCTGCCCCAGGAACGTCAAAGCAGAATCAGCTAAAGTCACAACGGGATTGTGTGTGCTGGCATACACACAATTGAGCATACATATGTGTGTGTATCGGCAGTATATATACTATTGGCTAAGGCAGACTACAAAAATATGAATTTGTTAGTTTTCTGATTTAGAAGAATATACGGACACAGCACACATAAAGTTGCCTGACAGAAAGTTCGGTTCTTACGTATCCCCTTGTAGTAAGTCAGAATATCAGATTATGCAAAATGGTTAATACCGGATGTTTTCTTGCAGGTGATATAGATGGGGCGATTGCGGAATATTTTGCGAAAAGAAATATTTATAATCAAATAACGTATTTTGTAAGTAAAGGGAGACTTTAGTTTGAGAAACTCATTAACTTCCTGTGGACGGGATTTCCGTGAAGGTTCATATAACAGCTTGCATATTATATAAATGCATTGACACATTGGTACACACCTAAATTAGCAGTTTATAATTAACACTAGAATTATGGACCGCGCCTCAATGCCAAATTGAGAGAAAATAATGTAAATCGTATTATAGCAGTACATTTAAGCCTTACAGCAGTGTGAACGTCAAAATAAAAAAAAATTGTTTTTGGTTATTTATTTATATACCCAGCTCATAATTATAGTTTTATTTTATAGGTTTCCAGTATAATTCTGAGACATTTTGTAAAATTCAGTTCAGTTTCTAAGGCATTCCCTCATCCCTTTGGAAAAAAAGCAAGAAAAACTTAAATTTGAATACGACAGTATACTGGAAATCTAAGAAGTTTCACTTTAATAGATCGATAGTTTTTTTAGTGAAACTATCAGGAATTCTGGTTTAACCGTAGTATGATACGAACCAATAATCTTTTTTCTTAACAATGAGACGAAGCATTTCCATCACCCGTGATGAATCTCACTCGCCCGAGAATGAAGTAACAGCGAATTCGCAAATTCAGCTCACAAGTAACGCTGAAAATATAACGAATTACAAGCAGCAAGAGTACGAATCACGACAGCAGATAGCTATAACAGGAACAGAATTCATTCTGTAACAGTTAACACGGAGCTGTGATACATCTCGAAGAGCATGCTGGGTAGCAGGGACAGAGTGAAGAACGTACATGCTGTTGGCTGTTACAATCATTTTTGCTTCAGGTTTCAGAGCAGGTGCTACCTGTGATTATTCGATAACAGTGATCAAATCACAGTTAGTGAAATACTGCTCTTCTCTATACCTTTATGATCTCATATTTAAAGAGGACAGTATAGATCCTAAAGAAAAACTGTATTCTTTTGCATAAAATTGTTGGACAGATGTACATTTCCTGAGCTGAGGTGAAACACAATTTTTCGCCTTTTTGTGTGCAAGTGGGCAGAGCGTTAAATATTGGTTAAATTTATTTTATTTCATGTGGAGTATGAAATCTTCAAAGTACATTGGGATTTATTCATATTCATGAAAACTTCGGGTATAAGGAGCTCTTTGAAAAATGGTGTCTTCAGTGGATACATGTCGAGTGAAATTGGATTTGCGTTGAACAAAATATAATATGCATGGATTGACGTTTAATGAAATGCTTTCCGGCTCATTGTCATGGTCGTTCAATTTGCAGAACTTCAAAAAGGAAGTAATATATCTGTGTTGTTTCTCACAGCTCTTATACGTAAGATTTACTGCTTTTTAATGATAGGTAATCAGCATAGCTTGAGTTTCAATTTCTGTTAAGTTCAGGGTTTTTTAGACGAGAATCACAGTCAAAATGCCTAAGGTCATCCAGGTTCTTTTTCAGAATAAGTAACTACAAACAATGAATAGCCCTGACGGAATTGGAAAGTATGAGAGCTGAGTAACCACATAGGAATGAAATTTCCTAATGGTATTTTCTTTAGAAAAATTTTGATAGCATGGAATTAGAATAACAGCATACAGCTAATGATATATCAATAAAATGTTTCATTTCGTACATCGTGAATGGAAAGGAAAAATGAATTTGAATAGGGGAATGTTTTCTACGTATTACTTCAACGGTAATCGTTTCAGATGAATCCTTCAGCGTGATCAACATTATTTTATTGTGCTTACCGGTTATATTTGGAATACACTTTTTATTTGTAGTAAAAATTCGATATGTTTTTCTAACAGTTTGCAGCAAACAGGCGTCAGTCTGAGAAATTATGAGCTGGTATAAAAGAAATGAATCTTTTTAAAAATGTTTTGTATAAAAGTTGTTATGTTCTCGATATCTCACGCCGCTACACATTCGTCTTTGTTTCTACATTGTTAATAACTCGTCAAATTAAACTGCTGTTCCATTTAATGTCACAATTAGTTTTTAAGAAATACAAGTACAGTATAATGCTCATGATTTAAAAAAGAATTTCAATGTAAGTTCGGCAATTATTAACATTGCATTTGCTAGCAATATCAATATTAAAATTCATAGACAGAGTGTGAATATTTTTAATTAAAAATAGATCTAACATATTCTGTAGATTCAAATTATGTAGAAGCTTAAAGTACTCTCTCCTATTAAACAGCATGCTTGAGCAAAAACTTGAACAGTAAATGATGCATCAATACAATGATGTTGCATTTCTTGTCAAATCTGATAAAACCTCAAACTTTTGACCTTTAAATATTTAAAAAGAATTGTACGTAGTGCTCTGAACAAAGATTTAAGGAACTGAATTTCAACTTTCCGGCATCTATTACAAGTGTATTTTAAGTGAAAAGTACAAAAGCAAATGCGAGACTGGCAGCTTTAAGTTGGCTGCAAACAAACCTGCGTTCAAATCGGATACGTTTAACGTGTACTACAATATTCGCCAGAAGGCTGTATTTCATTCCTGAACGATATTATCGTGTATGGCATTGTTTTATGCAAACAGCCGAAAAACTAGAACCACGGGAAAGCAATGCAACCTATAGAATTTTTAACCAGTATATACTTCAGACAGATATCCAGTAAGGGTCCCATTGATTAAGAAATTGATCGGCGTATAAAACTTTCCTTGAAAGATTTTGGAAGAAACAACATAATTCTCAAGAGCAATATGCCATTATGTCTTAAAAGAAAAGTGTTTGATCAATGCATTCTTCCACCGCTTACGTATGGTGCAGAGACGTGGGCCTTAACTAAAAAAGACATACAAAGGCTGCAGCCAACTCAAAGTGGCATGGAGAGGCGCATGCTTAGTGTAACCAGGAGAGATAAGAAGAGGAACTCGTGGATCCGAAAAATGACAAGAGTGGAAGACATCATGAACAGAGTAAAATCCCTGAAATGTCAATGGTATTGGTATTGGTAACTGTGGGTACCGTAGTGGTACCCAGTTTATTGCTATAACGAAATACAGACATAGGAGATTCATTAAAAGCTGCAGTACAGAAAACAACAGTGCGGAAAGTCAGTATATCCAAGATGCAGCACAACGTTACACAGAAAGGAAATGAATATGCACACGAACAATGAATGGCCTAAAGGCATGTCAAACACTATGCTATAACACAAGTGCACAACTGTATGAAATGTACTATGCTATCATAAATCAACCGAAAGGAACTGAAATGTGGTTAGAATGCAAAACAACATTGAGTATCTCAGCAACTTTATAAAAATAGCAAAAGTAACAAAGGTACCACTATAATAATCCGCGATAGAGGAAAGCACTAACACAGCAAACACTCACAATCATAGGTAATTTAAAAAACAGGCACAAATTCAGGAAACAACAGATAAGATAATGATAATGAGATAATGAGGAGATCACACAAGTAACGAGGCCGATTAGTTGTGAAAACACAGCAAAAACACGCAGTATCGCAAATTTAAAATACATTACTTGTGAAACACAGCCAAACACACAAATAAAGCAAATTTACAATACATTACTTGTGAATCACAGTGAAAACACACAAGGAAAACATCAGAATCAACATTCACTAAGTCTGCAAAACCAGTGAATCTGCGAACGGGTTCGCAAATCCCCTAGCTTGAGAGAACAAAAAGTAATCGGTGTGAGGAAGAGAGCTAAAGGTCATAGGTTAAAGGATAGAAGGTATCACATATATGCTTCTCAACGAGCTCCTTCAAGGAGGCGAGACGGCGCGTGTAACGTCTCAAAAAGGCTGATACCGAGGATCGGTGGCACACAAAGTTTTAAAAAGTGACACATAAGCTTCGAATTGCGTTACCGCTGCATGCAGGTCCAGATTAGGTGAGTTAAGGAATTCTTCAGAACCAACAATTGTACGTGCATGTTGAAAAAGACGTAAAAGTTGCTGTCTGGACAGTGCTCCAGGAACTGGAGGAAACGTATCAACGGCGTGTAGAACCTCAGCATCAGAGAGAGGATTAACAGGACCTGAGCGGAGAAGCATACTGTTTGAAGAATCATCAGGTGGAGAAACACCGGAACCGGAAACCTCCGGAACACTAGATGAATCCTCAGAAAGTGGCACTGAAAGTTGTTTTAACTTTTTCTGTTTTACAGCGCCTTTGGAAGTCCCAATCCGCTTCGAAGAAGAAGCTGAGGCGGATGTATCCATTAGTGGAACAGGCTCACCTCCCAATTCAGGAGACGAGGAAACCAACGTCGCCGAAGAAGCAGTACGTATCTGAGCTTCCTTAGTGGAGACTGGTACAACAGCCGAGGCTTCAGGAAGAGGTTGCAACAAGGGTATGGTAGGCAAGGTTGTAATTGGAGATCCGATCTCCGAGAGGCTAGGAGAAGAGCCAGACGGCCGATCTGCCAAACCACCACTCAACACACCCGGATCGGAACACTCCGCTGTAGACACATCTGTAGTCGAAGACAACTCTGTCAATCTTGAAGGTGGATGCACAATCGTACGGGTCGGGAGAGGAGGAAAGGCAGCTATGTCCGTGACGGAAATGTTCGTCCGACGGAAAAACGAAGAATTAGCGTCAGGCAAACTACCGGTAGTGGGGATAGTAGAAAGACCAATGTGGTCAGCAGTCGGATGCGAATTTGATGAACGTCCACGTCGAACGCGTTCACAGGAGGCAGTGGTGTGATTCTGCGTTAAACAGTGTGTACAATAGTGAGCAGTGAAAATCTTGAAACTACGTTCGTGCGCCAATTTCAACAGTAGCTTCTGTAGGGCAATCCGCCAAGGCTTTCTCGGTGGGAAAGACAACCAATAACTGACGGCGAGGTCCGGTAGCATGTGCAAATTGAGTTCCGCGGGGAGCGTCAGAGAGGCGACGGACCTTGCCAACAATTTTACAAACATGACTGACAAGGAGAGGAAGTGCAGTATCAGGCACTTCTTGTGGAACAGGATAGAACGTGATGTTCATCGGTCGCTTGGAAAGCGGCGACGGGATGAGATGGTTTGTCCCAATCGAAAGTCCGTTTGCAAAAAAAAAGTCAGCATCCTCCTTGTGATTGAACTGTACCGAAATACCCCGAGGAGTACGGGAAATTCCTGCAATGGACGCAGACGACACATGTCCAGAGAGGGCTTCCATGTAGCGTAGCAATGGAGTATTTGGTAAAACATGAAAGAGCACACCTCTATCCAGGAGGTTATGGAACTCACGGCCAATCTGCGAATTGTCATCTATCGTTACCTTCACCTTGAGGTTGGATACCTGAATAATAGGTGTTGCTTGCAAAAGACCATCAGGTTGAGAGGAATCGGACGTAGAAGTAGCGCCTCGTTGCACTGTAGAGGCAAATGACATCCTCGGAAGAGAAGTCTGTTCGGATCCGGCAGGCACAGAAGGCTGTGAGAGAAGAGAAGCACAGGCCGAAGGCAAGGCAGTAGAATCAGTAGTACCCAGGGAGGGCACCGAGACAGATGCAGGAGCTGAAGAAGAAAGCGCAGCCAAGTCCAGTGAAGGCACCGGTGCAGGAGTACTAGAAAGCTGGGAAGGCATCCGAGCAGACACATCTGAGGACGAGAGTATGCTAACTTCCATGGACGTAAAAGTGTGACGTGACGTGCTTCCGCCACGCCCATAAATGATAAGGAAATACCGGAAGCCGCCATGTTGGCAGCTTCCAAACGCAAACAAACGAGCAAACGATAAGAAAACGGATGAAAATGAACTAATATAAAGATGAGAACGCTAGAAAAGTAGCTCAAAACGTACATAGTACCTTTAGACAGCCGAGCCACGCAACAGGTGAGTGAGGGACAAGGTATTCCACACTAAAATGCATAAAATATTGGAGCCACCAACACTACGTTTGTCACGAACGAGCAATGGGCTGGGCATACTGCCAGAAGAACAGACCATCGATGGACAGTCGAAATTTTAGATTGGATTCCAAGGGACAGGAGACGACCCAGAAGAAGACCACATGGGAGATGAGTGGATGAAATTCGAAAGTATGCAACATTGAGGTTACTAGCACAAGACAGACCTTTGTGGAAGAGGCTTGGAGAGACCTTCGTCCAGCAGTGGATTGATAATGGTTGACAATGATGATGATGATGATATACTACAGAAAGCGATGCAACCTGTGTATTCTGATGTTTACTGCAGTGAATGACTGCGCTATGTGTAACCCCTCCCCAACCAACCTTGTTGCCCTAAGGACCCTTTAACCATGAAAATGTTTCGCTTCATCTGCACGCTACGTAAGGCGTGCAATTGTAGCAGTGTACAGTATCCATCGATGGTTTCCTCTTCACCGTAACCGTGACGTCTGAAAACGATCCCTGGGCAAACATTTTCTTATGTCAAATACATAGCATTGACATAAGAAAACATAGTATTCACTGTGAGAGAGCATTGCCAGCTTATATTACACTATTTATCTCACAGTATAAGTTTAATGCTAGACATGAATAATATGCAAGAATTACTGTACATATGCAGTGCTTAAAATATAAATATTTCTATGAAGACTGCAATCCTTTCTCACAGTGTTCGAACACACTTGGCGAGGAGTAGTTTTCTGTGGATACTGTATGTTCAACAGGGCACGTGATGGGTATACCATTTTGCACCAAATTGAAAAATAATCGTATTCTAACTCTGTTAAGATTCGATCAAGTCAATGTGTGTTTAACTGAAAAATAAATTTTTCTTAAGATTAGTTTTAGATGAGCATCAGTTTCCGAAAATATGCCAGAGCTCCGGGATATGTAGCAATGCGTCCAACATGCAGCCACCTATCGGTGAGGTGCGATATGACGACACAGCAGCTCCGAATTGATCTCAAAGGCTACTAATTTGGCTAGACCTTAACACTATATTCAGCGATGTTAACTTGGTCACTGCTTCGAAATATGTATTCCGAATAAAAGTTTTGAGTCATCATAACCTTTCTGTCTTGCTGAATAAACCAAGCAGTTCCCAGCGCACGCCAATCGGTTATCCGATTCGTCCGCACCACTTGCGCGCGGTCCGATATAATGGGAAATTAGAGAGATCCCAAACCTCGCTCATGAACTAGTAGTAACACTTCGATGTCACAGTTTGAGTCTTCATTTCCTTGACCAATACTGTTTACGGGCGATGCAGTGGAAGAACCTTAAAAATAAATTAATTATTTTGATTAATATTAATTATTTATTTATCATTAAAATTAGAGATGAGCGATATTTCACTAGCTGTTATTTGATCACTGTTATCGAAAAATCACAGGTAGCGTCTGCTATTGAAAACCTTAAGTAACAGTATTGTAACAACCAACAGAATATATCATATATACTCGTGTATAGGTCGACTTCTTTTTATGAATTATTTAGGTCGAAATTAGGGGTTCGAACTATACACGGAAAATATTTTTGATAGGTTGAAAACCAAATATTTGATGCCTTATGGAAATGCGCATGCTTAGCCCTTTGCGCCATCAGTTCATTTGCAGTTGTGTATTTAGTCATATTCTGGGTGTTATTGGTACGGAAGAAAATTATTGCTAAGGATTTTCTTGATTTGATATGTACGAGTTATTTTTATTCACTAATAGAAAAACTAATTTCGCAAGGATCGCTCAAAGTCCATTTTAGATCTGTCGATATGGCCTTGACTGTACCGCTGGTAAATCACCCTGAGGAAAGAGGTGAATGTGTCAGTCAGTAGTTTAAGTTGCACGGTGCAGGGACTTACGACCGTGCTCAATATTCTCCACCGGGGGGGGGGGGTGATGAGGATGAAGAGGGAAAAGGACAGACTATTGAAAAAGGAGACCGCTGCATCTGCTTAACGACGACGAAGAGAGGTGTGACAATATACAGAACAGCGATAACTTGGTCAATGCATCCCGAAAACGAAAGTGTTTAAACTTGGCCGATCGCTCAGAATAACACTGCCACTGATAGTAAGAAAGTGCATTAGTTTAACAACATATTTACGTTTGCTATTAAATTGTGTGTGTCGCGGCTCTAAAATCAAACAAACTGTAACCTTTTCTGAATATTTAAGAGCGAGCAAAAAAGGATTGCATCTTTACTGAATGGGGCGATGTTTGGTTTTGTCACTAAAGCCGATTGTTTGTCACAAACACGGTTGAAGGGGGATGAAACACGGGAATAGATAAACGACCACTCTGTCAATCACACATCCCAACGACTCAGCAGTTGACCGACAGCTGCTACGCTGCACAGGGTAGTGGGATAAAATTTTATAGAACAAATTTTTTTCAATTTTTTAAATAGTTGCGTGCAAATTTTACAGTGTCCGCAATACATCAAAATAAAAATTCGTTTTGAATTTTGAAGAAATCAATTGAAAACTTCAAAAGTTATACATTTATTTTTTACGGCATGCATATTCTTTATGGGATAAAAAAACTATCAGGTTGACATCAAGACCTATTTACGCTTTCCAAATATGTTTCAGGAAGTGTTTTTCTTTCTTTTTAAATAACGTTGTGCCTGACTTACAACGTTTGCTAAACGCATCACGGTTCGTTTGGGGAAGGAACAAATGCTTTACTCTCCATGAATGAAGTAACTGCAGAAAACTCGCTCACAAAAAGTGGGAGAAGGATGGGGGGACTATGTGCAAAAGTGGGTTCATATATTATTAAAATGTGTAACCTTCCCCTGAAAACTCTCTAACCAGGGTGGTGAGACCTATCATCTTCCCAGAATTGTGCATCAATTCCACCCACATTTTGCGGGAAACTGCCGCAAGCAACATTGCGAGAGCCAGCTACAACAATAAATAGGTTCACAATTCCGCATGCGGGCACATCCTCGGAAAATCATTTTTTTTTATTTGTACACAAGATAGGTATACAAAAACTGCCGATATTCACAGAGAAATCGCTGGGTCGACTTATACACGGGATATACAAAAACTGCAAATACTCAGATAAAAATCGGGGGGGGGGGGTCGATCTATACAAGAGTATATACGGTACGTTCTTCGATCCCCACTCTGTCACTGCTACCCAGCATGCTCTTCGTGATGTGCTACAGCGCCGTGTTAACTGTTACCGAGTTAATTCTGCTCCATTTACTCGCTATCTGCTGTTCTGATTGGCATTCCTGCTACCAGCTGTTCCTGATATTTTCACAGCGTTGCTACTTGCATGGCAGCTGAATTTGTAAATTCGCTGTTCCTTCATTCTTGGACGAGTGCGCTCCGTCACAGGTGAATGAAATGTCTCATCGTCACGAAAAAAAAAAAAAAAGAAAAAAACATTTTTTTGAATCATCCGACGGTTAAACTAAAACTACCGATAGATTAACTAAAAAAACTATCGACGGATTAAACTAAAACTTCTTAGATTTCCAGTACACTGTTGTATTCAAACTGAAGGTTTTCTCGGTTTCTTTCGGAAGGAAGGAGGAAGGGGAATGCCATCAGAAACTGAATTAAATTTTGAAATTTGTACCAGAATTAAACTGAAAATCTGTAAAATAAACATATAACTGTCAGTTGGATGTCTAAATAAATAATCGAAAAGAAATGTTTTAATATTTTTTAATTTCGACGTTCACACTGCTGTAAGATACCTGGAATATGATTTACATTATTTTTCTCAACTCGGCATTGAGGCGCGCTCCACAATTCAAATGTTAATTATTAACTACCAATTTGGTCTTGCACCAATGTGACAATGTATCTATGTAAAAGGCAAGCTATTGAATGAATCTTCACGGAAATCCCGTCCATAGGGACGTAATGAGTTGCTCAAACTAGTCTAACTCTACTTACAAAATGTGTTACTTGATTTTAATTATTTCTTTGCCCATAATTTTTCGCAATCGCTCTATCCACATCACCTGCAAAAAATCATCTAGTATTAACCACTTTGCATAATCTGATATTCTGACTTATTACAAGGACCGAAATTTCTGTCATATATACTTATTACAAGGACCGAAATTTCTGTCATACATACTTAAGTGTGCGGTGTCCGTATCTTCTTCTGAATCAGAAAACTAAAAAGAACAGGTTCTAAACTGTGATTCCAATCACTGTTAAAAATCATTGTTACTTTGGAATAGCAGTCAGAGTTTGCATCGTGATCACCAAGTAGCAATTAAGCTGGCCTTTAATTTAAAAAAAAATAATCTATAAGAGCTCTTTAGCTAAAATATAGATATAGTTTTTTATTTCAATAAATTGCTGAAATTTGTGTCATATGTATCAAATATTAAATGGCTTTGATAATTTACAGTGCAAAAGATTTGTTTCTTTCAAATAAATCTTGGCTGAATTTATCACCTACAATTAGGAGCTATTAATAAAATATATTATAGTGGTGTTAGTGGAAAGGATGGAGAACCAGTTGCAGAATGTTTTTCATATTTATAAATACATGAAAAATTGAGTTTGCCATTTTATGAGAGTGTCTACGATATACTGTTGTGCCATATTATCTATGGCGCAACAGTATATCGTAGACACTCTCATAAAATGCGTTGAGTGTCTTATCCAACTGCAGCGACTGGGATGATCGTTCTTCCCACGAAGGCAGGATTTTCCTTTTGAAATTATCAATATCCTAAATAATCGTTGTATTATTTTTTTGTGAATTATAACAACAAATTCACATGTTTTCGTGAAAGTTTATGTGACAAAAATTTGCTTTAAATTTGAAGACAAAATGTCTTGTTCTGTGTTCTGACTACTGCAGAAATACAAAAAAGAAAAAAAAGGTGGGGGAGGGTCAGAAACATGACAAACGTGCTTTGAACTAAAGTGGGATTTTGATTATTCGTGAAAAGTAATGGGCGTGCTTCGCTCTGTCCTTTAGTATTACTGATATAATTAGTATTCAGCAGCAGGGAAAGTCAATGCTTGTAGTATCTGTGTGTGAGATAGTGTGAGCGACAGGACGAAGTGAGTACAGCGATTGGGCCATAAACAAAAACTTGAAACAAATTTTGGAGCTGGAAATCTCATTATTACATTTACCCATCAGAACAGAAGGGATCAGTGTTTATTTTAAAAATGTCTTGACGTTACAATTAAAGCATAGAGAGGATATCTGATAAAGCAGGCAAATGAACGGCATGAAAATTGTTCTGATTATCCTTCCTGTTCACAGATTGTAGTCTAAATATTTAGAACAGTTTTTAAGTGAGAAATGTTTAAAAAGCCTCGAAATGCTTGGAAGGGAGAGCGCTGAACCTTTATGCTATCCTCGGGTGCTCCCCAAAATGTCTTTCTCTCTGTCTCGCTCTCTGTGATACGAACCAGGCATCGCCCCCTAAGGTAACTCACGGATCCACCTTGCTCCCATGTAACTCTGACCAAATCTCCGTACTCTAATATCCAACAGTAAATGTTTTGTTTGAAGACATGATTTACCAAAAGCAAATGAGGAACCTAAGTATATATATATATATATATATATATGTGTGTATACTTTGTCGTGAATACCATCCGTCGGCCGGCGAGAGCTCCGCTTTCTTCCAATGTTCATACGGACTGCTTTGATTAAAAAGTAAACAAAATAAACGTTTGATAGGGAAAAGCTTGTCCTATTCATATTTTGATAACTTGGGCTACTAAATATTTTTTTTATATCAACTGCTAAATATTTTTTCATATTGAAGAAAATATAAAACTTTAGGAAAATTGTACACATATTTGCACAATAACATTCTTCAATAACTCAAAATTTTGTCTTTTAAGAGCAATTTACTGAAGAAAAGAAAAACGAAGTATCATCATGAAAAATAACTTACAAGTAAATTTCACAGTACCATTTCTGTTTCATGCAAACTGTGTGGTCAAAGCTTAATCGGAGCCTGAGACCTTTCACTTGTGACATAATACCCTTAGCCATTACGCTGAGGAAAACATTTTTCATTCCTAAAAAAATATGCATGATTAATTTTCTCTTCAATTAAAAATTAAGAATTCGTCTTTATAAGTTTTCTAAATTCGTCTTTATCCGTTTCTCATAAAAATGAGCAATCGATTATTGAAGGATATCTATATGAGAAGCATTATTACACGTATAATGTATCATCCTGCCCTTAATTAATAGGTTTTTGTTTTACTGTCCATATTATTATTAACATGCACCGTCTACCGCGGTCATCAACAACATTTTTCGTAGGTGTTTTCATTGGTAGGAAATTATCTTGCGGATTGCTTTCCGCAGCAATGGATTTTTCAAAACTAGATCATATTCTTCCATACCTTGCTTTTTCAATGTCTTCGGCTCTAAGCTTTATAGAATTTCTTTAATTTTTCTGTGTTTGGTTACGATGTGTATCACCAAAATTTGATTGATTGACACGATGCCAGATAAAACTCATTTCAGGCACTTAATGTTATGCTTATGTTTTATATTTTAGTCATCAACACCAGCTAGTAACGTGAAATAGAAACATAGAAGGAAATTCAAGTGGTGAATATTTTTTTGTTTTACGTCTTACAATTCTTTAAATTTCCATTGTGATTTTTGAATCATTGAAATTTCTTAAATAAGCTACTGTCGAAAATAAAAAAATAACTCTACCTAAAACGGCGTTGCCTCGTTAAATTTTCTAACGAGGAGAAAGCTAAATTTTGACGAGCAAACGACGTAGGAAAATCACAAAGGTTTGGTGATATAGACTCTTGAGAAAAAAAATTGCAGGAAAACAGTTATTTGATGACAACATCTTTACTTTTTCCTTTACATTGTGCGTAGAAGGAAAAGAAAGGAAGTTTCACCTCTGCCTTCAGCTATAACTAGCCAAAGAGCTGCTCAATCAGCCCTTCAAACCTCAACCAGAAGTATGAATTTTCCACTGATGTGAATTCCACAAAAAAATATTCCCTTGTGCATGACAAGCTGAAGCAAATAAACCTTTGTCAAAAAGCCAAACACTTTTCATTTTATTTTACTTTAAGAAGAAGAAATCCAAACTTAGAAAAACATCCTATTTATTAAGTAGTCTAAATTTCAAGTTCATACAATACTGAAAAACATTTTTTTTGCGATCTGATAAGGATATTTAAACAAAAGTGAGAGGATTTACAGGCACTCGATTCATGAAATTATTTTAACTTTCCTTCATAACGTCCACGTTGCTTATATAAAAGAACAATACATGGAATATACTTCTTTAGATTTGACTTCATGTTAGCTGGAAAATTTCCTAGAAGTCATTATTTGACCTGGGAGAAATTGGTCAAATTTTGATCTTGTGAAGTTCTTAAACATCCTGTTAAATCATTTCATGTACTTTGCTCACGGAAGTCAAACTTTTTCAGTAAAATTCCTTCGCCAAACTATGTTCATGTGTGTTGCGTTGGAACAAGGAGAACATTTTAAAACATCCAAAATCATTATTTGCAAAAATATTGCTTGACAAGAAACAAAAGGCATGGGTGATGCTCGTAAACTAGAACTTAGATATAGCTGCAATGGTATTCGACGTTGATGTAAATATAATGCTTAAACAAGATGCTCTGCGTACCCTCTATGTTATTAATAAAGCAGAGCATAAAATTCTGTTCCAAATATTCCTACCAAACAAAACATTTTCCCTTTTGTGTGTCAGGTAGAATCACGCACAGATATATTTAGCGAGTGCATGAGAGATTAAAAAATTTGTCTTTGTAGAATGAACAAATGGGATTTTTGATGCGACCAAATTATGGAAGAGCTTGCAGACCCTGTTACATACATGTTTTAAAAAATATTCGCTAAGTAATTGTCAAATCACCCGCAATTGTTACCAATTGTGATAAATTCCTGAAAAATACCTTTCATTCAATGTAACCAAAATTTAAGAGCAATTGGGAGGAGTCTCCAGAAAATACTGTGGAAAACTGCAACAGTTTGATTGCTATCCTGAAACGTGGTTCATCAATTTCCATGAATTTGTTTTTTCATTTTGAAAACGTGCAAAGTCTTGTAATTTTCAAATTTTTAAACGTCAAACGACTTTTGATGATCATTTAAACAATTTGAGATTTTTTTTTCAAAATTTGCTTCTTCGCATAATTTCAAAATACATATTTCCTACAGCTGTCCTCACATAACCCACCGAAAATATCAAAACGTCTCTAGTGGCATTTCTTACAACAGACGGAATTTCGCCCTGTATCTCGCGAATTTTAGAATACACAATAAATAATATAAACAATTATTTTCGAACCATATGTATGATCATTATTAAATAAAAAAAATTGAAATTATTCATTGTTATAACATAAAAATTTAATTCTCCCATAATTACGGATCTCGTTAATCAGGTGTCTAATGAAAGTTTTTGCGGTTGACGACCCTACGTTTTTGCAAATATTTCTTAGTTCTAAGGTTTTGGCATTCTATTAAATTCTATTGATACGTGATGAGCAGAAAATTTTGAGTAACCTTTTTAAATGCAGGTAGTGCTTTAACCCTTTAAGCGGCCGATGTTTCTGAATCAAATAGTTCCCAAACTTTTCTAAGTTTCCCAAAGAGAAATCGTTCACGAAGCGACGTGATTCTACGAAAGCTCCAAAAAAACAATACCTTTACCTCCCTACGTCAGCAGGACTGAACATAAAGTTGTCGCTAGTGAAAAGATAATATTTCTGTAGTCCTCTGTTCTCTTCTTCATGATCCTAGATATTATGGGGAAGGACTTGTTCCCTTGACAGGGACAAGATCCTAATGGGTTGAAACAAGTGCCTCAAACATCTTCTCTCTTTCTTTTGTTGGGTTAGTCGACAGTGTTATAGCCCAATTAGCAGAAATATTAGTTAGAGGGGATTAGTGTCAATCATTCTCTTAAATGACCAGTTTGAAAAAACAAAGTTGTCATTTGGGTGGTGGTCATTTAGTGTCCGTCATACCCATAAACGACCACTTTGAGAAGCTAAAGAGAAAGCGTCGCTCCCTGGCGAGTTCATTAATTCATTTGAGACGCGTCAAACACATTTTCTGATAACAAATATATTCGTTCGAGCTAATTGTAGCGAAATTTTGCTAACCCCGAGTTAATTCGTTTCAGACGGTTAAAGGGTTAACGAACGTGACTCCTCAACTTATTCTTCCGAAAAGCTACATTTGAATTACCGTAACCTCAATTCCAGAAGGAATACATTACGTGGTTTACACAGCAAAAATTAATGAACATTTCTAGAGTTCTGCCAAAAAATATTTATATAATAGTGTTACCCTTTTAAATACATGTAAAGTAAATTGATAAATGCTGTGTTAGTGATTGAAGATGCAAACACAAAATAAGCGCATTGTGCGCTTTCCGAATCCCAATTATCCCACAGTTGTGAAGCAAGTAAAGCAATGTACAGATATCTGCCGTCTTTGCACAACGGAATAAGACAGAAACGGCATGTACTTATCAGGAAGAATTGCCGTTAGGCAAGAACATAAGTAATCAGCAAACGGGAAATTACTATATTCCTAATCAGAATTTGATAGGCGTTGTAAAAATTCCGATACTAATAGCTTGCTGTTTTGAAAGTATTACCTGTACATATATACACTGAAGGAAAAAAAATCCGAACACCAAGAAGGGGTTGTGTTAGAAAAACGACAGTTGGTAGGCGGTGAGAGTACATCTGTAAAATGGCGTCTATGCAAATTTCGCGCTCGGCGCATACGTGTGACGCTAGTAGCGCCCCTCGGAACATGCAAAGCAGGTGTGCTGTAAATACGCGCTGTAACGTTCGTGAGCGTTAGTTATCGTTGAGATTCGACTTAGTGTGTGGATGTTAGTAAAGAATGACTTTAAGGAGACGAAGAAGCCATTATCAACAGCTCACGGAGTTTGAACGAGGTCGTGTAATAGGGCTACGAGATGGTGGATTTTTCTTTCCGCAATATTGCAGAACCACTTGGCAGGAATGTAGCCACTGTGCATGATTGTTGTCAGCGGTGGTCAATAGAAAGTACTGCCTCAAGAAGACCGGATTCCGGCCGGCCACGTGGCACTACTGAGAGGGAAGACCGCCGTGTACGGCGTATGGCCGTGGCGCATCGTACCGCGTCTCCGGCCGCAAATCGAAATGCGGTTGCAAGGTGCATTTCACCAGCCCCCACCACGGAATTTTTAATTTTTCAGACACCATTCGTTTGTACCACGTATGAACCGGAATGAACTCGGTTTTTTTCGTTTGAACCGCAAAAGTTTTGGAGATATTTAAAAAACAAAGTGGGGGCTGGTGAAACGATAGCCCCCCCACCATGGAATTTTTAAATTTTTTTTGCACCATTCGTTTGTACCACGTATGAACCGGAATGAACTCAATTTTTTTCGTTTGAACCGCAATAGTTTTTGAGTTATTTAAAAAACAAAGTGGGGGCTGGTGAAATGGTACCCCCAAAAAATAGATATTTCAAATTTCAGCATAGCCATTCGTTAATAAATCGTATGAACCGGAATGAACTCCATTTTCATCGTTTGAACCACAATAGTTTTTGAGATATTTAACAAATAATATTGAGAATTTGCATATAATTATAGGAGGCCGACCATTTCACCAGCCCCCCACCATGGAAATTCAAAATTTCGAAATAGCCATTCGTTAGTAAATCGTATGAACCGGAATGAACTCCATTTCTATCGTTTGAACCGCAATAGTTTTTGAGATATTTAACAAATAATATTCAGAATTTGCATATATACAGAAAGACCGACCATTTCACCAGCCCCCCACCATGGAAATTCAAAATTTCAAAATAGGCATTCGTTAGCAAATCGTGTGAACTGAAAAGAACTCCATTTTCATCGTTTGAACCGCAATAGTTTTTGAGATATTTAAAAAATAATGTTACAGGCCTATCATTTCACCCCCCCCCCATCATGGAAATTCAAAATTCCGAAATAGCCATTCGTTAGTAAATCGTATGAACAGGAATGAACTCCATTTTTATCGTTTGAACCGCAATAGTTTTTGAAATATTTAATAAATAATAGAATTTACATATACGCACAGAGACCGACCATTTCACCAGCCCCCCACCCCCATGGAAATTCAAAATTTCAAAATAGCCATTCGTTAGCAAATCGTATGAACCGAAAAGAACTCCATTTTCATCGTTTGAACCGCAATAGTTTTTGAGATATTTAAAAAATAATGTTACAGGCCTATCATTTCACCCCCCCCCCTCATCATGGAAATTCAAAAATTCCGAAATAGCCATTCGTTAGTAAATCGTATGAACAGGAATGAACTCAATTTTTATCGTTTGAACCGCAATAGTTTTTGAGATATTTAAAAAATAATATTGCGAATTTGCATATATACAGAGAGACCGACCATTTCACCAGCCCCCACCATGGAAATTCAAAATTTCAAAATAGCCATTCGTTAGCAAATCGTATGAACCGAAAAGAACTCCATTTTCATCGTTTGAACCGCAATAATTTTTCAGATATTTAAAAAAGAATGTTACAGGCCATTTCATCCCCCTCCCCCCTCATCATGGAAATTTAAAATTCCGAAATAGCCATTCGTTAGTAAATCGTATGAACTGAAAAGAACTCCATTTTCATGGTTTGAACCGCAATAATTTTTGAGATATTTAAAAAAGAATGTTACAGGCCATTTCATCCCCCCTCCCCCCTCATCATGGAAATTTGAAATTCCGAAATAGCCATTCGTTAGTAAATCGTATGAACAGGAATGAACTCCATTTTTATCGTTTGAACCGCAATAGTTTTTGAAATATTTAAAAAATAATATTGCGAATTTGCATATATACAGAGAGACCGACCATTTCACCAGCCCCCCCACCATGGAAATTCAAAATTTCAAAATAGCCATTTGTTAGCAAATCGTATGAACCGAAAAGAACTCCATTTTCATCGTTTGAACCGCAATAGTTTTTGAGATATTTAAAAAAGAATGTCACAGGCCTACACCATTAACCCCCCCCCCCTTCATCATGGAAATTCAAAATTCGGAAATAGCCATTCGTTAGTAAATCGTATGAACAGGAATGAACTCCATTTTTATCGTTTGAACCGCAATAGTTTTTGAAATATTTAAAAAATAATATTGAGAATTTGCATATATACAGAAAGACCGACCATTTCACCAGCCCCCCCCCCCCCCCATGGAAATCCAAAATTTCAAAATAGGCATTCGTTAGCAAATCCTATGAACTGAAAAGAACTCCATTTTCATCGTTTGAACCGCAATAGTTTTTGAGATATTTAAAAAAGAATGTTACAGGCCTACCATTTCACACACCCCCTCATCATGGAAATTCAGAATTCCGACATAGCCATTCGTTAGTAACTCGTATGAACAGGAATGAACTCCATTTTTATCGTTTGAACCGCAATAGTTTTTGAAATATTTAAAAAATAATATTGAGAATTTGCATATATACAGAGAGACCGACCATTTTACCAGCCCCCCCCCCTCATCATGGAAATTCAGAATTCCGACATAGCCATTCGTTAGTAACTCGTATGAACAGGAATGAACTCCATTTTTATCGTTTGAACCGCAATAGTTTTTGAAATATTTAAAAAATAATATTGAGAATTTGCATATATACAGAGAGACCGACCATTTTACCAGCCCCCCCCCCCACCATGGAAATTCAAAATTTCAAAATAGCCATTCGTTAGCAAATCGTATGAACCGAGGGGAAATCCATTTTCATCGTTTGAACTGCAACAGTTTTTGAGAAAAAAATAACAATATTGAGAACTTATGTATATATATATTCCAGACCGACCATCACCCCCCCCTCCCTCTCACCATGTAAATTCATTAAATATTTCAAGATAGTCATTCTTTAGTAAATGGTGTGAACCGGAATAAACGCCATTTTCATAGTTTGAATAGCAATAGTTTTGGAGATGTTTAAAAAGAATGTTAGTAGCCCACGATTTCACCTGCCTCTTCCCCCCGCCCACCCCAACCTGGACATTTCCCATTACAGGATAGCTATTCGTTAGCATGGTGTGAATCAGAAAGACCTCCTTCTTCATCGTTCGAATCTTGATAGTTTTTGAGATATTTGTAATAAAGGTAATGGAGAATAATGAAGAAGTAATTTGTTTTGCACAAAGTCTTTCATTCGTTCCTGACATTAGCTGAAAGAAATCCCCGTTTCTAGCTTTGAACCCCAGCAGTTGAAAAGACATTCCAAAAACAACGTGACGTTGCTTTATTAGGTATCGAGGACTAGTACACAGGAGAACGGAATATAAATAGCATGATAAAACAATAAGAATAACGGTACTGGACGAGCAGCATAAAGCAGTCTGTAAAAGCCAATCAGGACATACAAAGATAAACGAAGCTGAACGAGCAGCACAAGGCAATCTGTGATAAGCGAAGCACACTGGAACAGTCACTGAGCAGAAGGAACGACGGACATGGAGATGGAGAATACATCGAACTGGAGGCTGCTTTTCATGCTCCGGGGCGCAGCATGAAAAGCAGAAAACGAGGTGCAACAGATAACACTTGCAAAGATGGCATGGTGTAGGTAACAGTATGGGACAATCAATTAGCATGAGGCAAAGCAATAACGGTAAGTATCTGACGAGATGAGTCACACTGGATGAGCAAGTAACGTAGCACAACAGTAGAAGGTATGCTGAGGCACATGGCATGACATAAGACAAATACTCGACGAGACAGGAAAAACACCTGAAAAAACTAACTGGGTGCGAACAGCAACATAGGGCAATCCAGGACAGTGACGAAAGGTATAAGAGAAGAATCGCGCATAACAATGCACACAGGAAGAAGCTCTGTGAACAAAACAATGTGACGGGTTCACGGAAGTAGGCACCGGGCGGATGTTTGAAAGAACCGAGATGTGGAGAAAACATGGCGGTACATAGGATACAACGGAAAGAAAAAGGTTGGGTACAACGCATACCAGAAACATGCAAAGGAGTAAGACGGAACAGCAGCAAGGCAAAGACGGCAGGAAGCGAAACATCATGCAAGTGCAGACAGAAACTAATCGGTCAGAACCAGATCAATGAGGCGATTTTGAGTATCACCAAGGTAGCAATTAAGAAAACTTTAATAACGAAATATCTCAGGGGTAAGATCTCGTGAGGTCAACGAAAACTTGGAGGAAGCAGCGAATATCCCCGATCATATTCGAGTAATCAGCTGGATCATGGGAGTCAAGAAGGGGATCCAAACCAGCGTCACAAGAAGAGGCAAAGAACAAGGGTTAGCAGCATCTGGGAAGAGAATCTTCGAATACCCAGGGACAGCTTGGAGGCGAGCGACAATTGCAGTGGAAACGGAGGGAGTACCAATAAGGTCGGCGTAAGCAGCAACAGTAGAATTAGGAGCGGAACCTGAAGAACGATGAAGAGAAGGCTGAGCGACCGCGGTTCGCTTAGTACGAGTCTCTCGATTAGAGCGACGACGGCACTTCTTATTAGAAGCAATACCAACAGGGACGTGGTGAAGGAGTAACCGACAGCAAGTGAGAAGTCTGACAAGGAAGATCTGGATCATGTGCGCATAACGCAAGCAAAGAGGCAACTGATGGGGCAACAGGAGCTGGTGAAGGTAAGGCTTCACACAAATCCAGAAGAGTAGCTGTGCTGGAAAGCGGGGACCGATCACGGGACCAGAAATCGAAAGGAAGGCAACAATACTAGAGGCATCAGAAGAGCTCGGAGAAGGTGAAACGGGCGGAGAGCACACCGGAGTACTGGAACGGCTGAAGAAAGGATGAGCGTCTGAGGGTGGCGAAGCTGACGTACACAGCGAAGATGATGGAGCAGAGAATCCCGGGGTTGGGATTGACGAGGTGACGTGCGAAAACAAAGAAGGCAGCACCTGAACAGGCGGAGAAAGGTTGGCAACGGGATGTGACAAAGCACAGACAACAGACGACGAAGAAGAAAGCAAGACAGACGAAGGCACCGAAGCAGGAGCAGTAGATCCAGATGTATCCACAAGAGGCAACGCTAGTGGAGAAGGAAAAAGACCTGCAGAGGAAGGCAACGACAACCGAGATGGAGACTAAGAAGGTGGAAGCGAAACAAGCGCAGGCGTGGTGACCGGAAGTGAAGAAGGGGTTCTGTGATGGGCACTTGAGCAGCCGTTGAGGAAGAACAAGAAGAGGTGAGCGGACACTGCAAGCGATGATGACCAGGCGTTTTACATGAGAAGCAATGATACGCAGTGAACACGTTTATAACGACGTTGTGATGAACACAGAGCACCTGGAAAACAGTGGGGCAGGAAGTAATGGAGTCCATATCAGGGAAGAGAATTAAGGCTTGGCGTCGGAAGCCTAAATAAGGACGATCACCTTGATCGGCGGGGAGCGTGCGAATAACACAAACAATGCGCCCACACCGAGAAAGAAATGCATGTAAAACCGTCGTCGGGGCTGACGTTCGCAAACGGAGAACTTTGCTATGACATTTGTTACAGTTCAAACTGTGGTTACGAAGATACTGCAATATCGGAAAGTATGTTTACAATTAATCCCGCGGATGCTGACTGACCACCATAAGGAAGAATGTATGGGTTGGAGTTTGAACCACTTGCTGCGTTACAAAGCAGAGGGTGATGCATTTATATCGCGCATAGTGGCAGGTGACGAATCGCGGTGCCACGGCTTTGAGCCATCCAGCAAACCAGCGAGCATGCAATGGAAACATCCCGGATCACCAAAACACATAAAATTCAAGTCACAGGACTCCGTCGGGGAGGTTATGCTGAAGGGCTTTTGTTGGTGGACTTTAAAGAGCCTCACGTGAACAGCAATGCCAACCACTACATCGACACAGTGGACAAGCTGCATAAAGCAATCAAGAATGGGTGACCTGGCATGCTTTCGCGTGGTGTGATTCTGTTGCACACATTATGCAGGATGCGTTAGCACGGAAAGGGTGAGAGGTTCTGCACCACCCAGCCTATAGCCCGGATCTGTCAACATGTGACTTTCATGTTGACATATCCAAATGATTCAAGGAGAAACTAAAGTTCCTTTTTCCAGACGGTATGCGTCGTCTTTCCCAGCGATGGGATGCGTCGTCTTCCCAAGCAATGGGATGCGTGTTAATTCTGCCACACCTGCGGATGTAACTTTTCGTTCGTTTATATATATATATATATATATATATATATATATATATATATATATGTGTGTGTGTGTGTGGAATGTAAGGTCCGGTGATGCGTAACATCACAGCCTCTCCTTGACAAATGTCAACCCCGCCTTCTCGTGGTGCATCCTGTTCCCACTAAAGGGGCTCTGACGACCGCAAATAGCGGTATAACTATACCATCGGGATTAGAGGAAATGCTATCCCACACTCACCAACCCGCTTGGCCAGCGTGGTGAGTTATGGCCAAACCCCTCCAAAATGACTCTACAACTTAAATCTTGGCCCTCAGTCTCCGGCAGCTCGAATGTACCTGGCCAAGGCAGCGGCCAGTGCGACATGAAGGCAGAGGGTGCTAAGAATCCTTGGAGGACCGGACTAGGCTGCCATCTGATGCTGACCTTGGCTACTTACAATGGATGCTCCCTATCTCCTGATTCAAGGCTTCTTGAATTGGAAGAGGAACTACAAAGGATCAAGTGGGACATCGTCGGGCTAAGTGAGGTAAGGAGAAAAGGAGAAGATCTCATTGAACGGAAAAATGGACATCTCCTCTACTATCGTGGGACACATACTGGCAGAACTAGTGGTGTTGGATTTATAATAAACAAGAAACTGAAGGATAAAGTTGTAGAAGTTGAAAGTGCCTCTGACAGAACTGCGCGACTCGTTATCCAACTCTTGAGAAGATACAAGGCTCAGATTATTCAAACTTATGCACCCACCACAAGTCATCCTGAAGAAGAAATTGAAGAATTTTATGAGGAAATTTGTCATCTAAATAATAAAGGTAAGCACCACTTGAAGATAATTATGGGAGATTTCAATGCAAAAATAGGGCAATGGCAACAGAATGAAACTTCAGGAGGTAAATTCGCTCACGGCAACAGAAACCAGCGTGAAAATACTCTCGTTGAGTTTGCAGAGGCAGAAGGGTTTCTCATCTTGAACTCCTTTTTCAAGAAAAAGCCACACGGGAAATGGACATGGAGACATCCAAATGGGATAACAAGTGAAATTGATTTTATTATGTGTAACAAAAAATTCGTCAACGAAGACTGCAGTGTGCTGAACAAGTTCAACACAGGTAGTGACCATAGATTGGTGAGATGTAAGATCCACCTCAACTCTAAACTCGAACGTGGCAAGCTCATAAGACAAACATAATGTATTGACATAACCAACCTTAAAAAGCACCATAATACCTTTAAGTTGGAACTGAAGAACAGATTCTCTGCTTTAGAACGCCTAACATCGGAAGAAGTGGATATTTCTGAAGTTAACAGAAAAGTAACCAAAACTCTTATGGAAACACCAACAAAATGAGCTGGGTCTAAGAACAAGTTGCATGTGAACAAATTATCAGGAAAAACCAAAATGTTGATGCAAAAAAGAAGAGAGATGAGGACAACTAAAGAAGATGTGACTTCCAAAGTGGAATATATAGAGCTATGCAAGACAGTACAAAAAATTATCACTAAAGACGTAAGGAAATTCAACTGCGAACTAGTGAGGAAAGCAATTGAAAACAACCAAAGCCTAAAGATAGCAAAGGGACATCTCAGTAAGGGAAGAAAACAGATTATGGCACTGAGAAAAGAAGATGGTTCTGTAACAAGAAATAGAGGCGAAATTTTGACAAGAGTGAAAGATTTCTACTCCAAATTATATAAAAGGGATGATACATGTTCTCCAGACATCATGAAAGGTACCAGTACCAGAGTTCTTCCAGTCCTCCCAGCAGAAGATGCGCATGCAATCAAGAACATGAAGCGGGGGAAAGCTCCAGGAGAAGATGGAATTACTGTAGACACCATACAAGAAGCAAGTGGAGAAATCGAAACAGTACTCGCCCAAATTTTCACTCGATGCCTTAACGAAGGGAAGATTCCTGAGGATTGGAACAACGCTACAATGATCCTGCTACATAAAAAAGGTGACATTGAGGATCTCAGGAACTACAGACCTATCAGCCTCCTATCAGTGGTTTATAAAATCTTCACTAAAGTTCTTTCACACCGCTTAAAGGTAACACTGAACATGGCTCAACCGAGAGAACAAGCTGGATTCAGGAGTGGCTACAGCACAATAGATCATATGCACGTACTGAGAGAACTAATTGAAAGAGCGAAAGAATATGAACTTCCATTGTGCATGGCTTTTATCGATTATGAAAAAGCCTTTGATTCGGTGAAACCATCAGCAGTTACAATGGCTCTGAAATCCTGCGGTATTGAAGATGCATACATTAATATTATTAATAACATCTATGAAAATGCAAGTGCAAATTTTCGGCTGTTTGAAAATACAACACACATAAAAATTGGAAAGGGAGTGAGACAAGGTGACACCATATCTCCGAAGCTCTTTATTGCCACATTGGAAAAGGTCTTTCAATACTGAACTGGGAAAACAAAGGGATAAAGATTAATGGAGATTATCTAACCCACCTTCGTTTTGCTGATAACGTAGTTATTTTTGCAACTACCCCATCAGAGCTGCAGAGTATGATCCAGGAACTTGCTGACAAGAGTAAAGAAGTGGGATTAAAAATGAACTTCCAGAAGAGAAAAGTGATGTTCAATGCTTTTACAAGAAATGAAGATTTATCGATTGATGGAGATAAGCTGGAGATAACAGGCACGTACGTTTATCTTGGACAGCAGATATCAAGTGAGGGTCACATTGATGAAGAAATTAATCGGCGTACAAAACTTGCCTGGAGAGCTTTTTGAAGAAACATCATAATTTTTAAGAGCAATATGCCATTATGTCTTAAAAGAAAAGTGTTTGATCAATGCATCCTTCCAGTGCTTACGTATGGTGCAGAGACGTGGACCTTAACTAAAAGAGACATACAAAGGCTGCAGACAACTCAAAGCAGCATGGACACGTGCATGCTTGGTGTAACCAGGAGAGATAAGAAGAGGAACTCGTGAATCCGAAAAATGACGAGAGTGGAAGACACCATGATCAGAGAAAATCCCTGAAATGACAATGGGCTGGACATACTGCCAGAAGGACAGACCATCGATGGACAGCCGAAATTTTGTATTGGATTCCAAGGGACAGGAAAAGACCCAGAAGAAGACCACATGGAGATGGGTGGATGAAATTCGAAAGTATGCGGGAGTGACATGGAGGGAGACTGGCACAAGACAGACCGTTGTGGAGAAAATTTGGGGAGACTTTCGTCCAGCAGTGGATTGATAATGGTTTACAATGATATATATATATCATCATCTTTGAATCCACTACTGGATGAAGGTCTCCCCAAGTTTCTCCCACAATTGTCTGTCTTGAGCGTGTCTCCTCGATGACACACCTCTATGCTTTCGAATTTCATGCATCATTCTATCATAGGGTCTTCTTCTGGGTCTTTTCCTGTCCCTCGAAATTCATTCTAAAATTTCGGTTTTCCGTTGGTGGTCGTTCTTCTAGCAACATGTCATGCCCTCACCATTTCAGTGACTTCATTGTGGTCATGATGTCGTCAACTCCTGTCGTTTTCCTTATCCATGAGTCCGTCTGCTTATCTTTCCTGTTTACACCAAGCATGATTCTCTCCAGGGCTTTTTGCGTTGTCTGCAGTCTTTGTTTGTCTTTTTTACGCTTTCCAACAGTAGGTTGAAGAAGCGTATATGCTTCAGCGTTTTCCGTCCGTCTGTCAGTCCGTCTGTCGGCATGATAACTCACGTAAAAATGGTTCGATTTCGGTGAAATTTTAGTATGTGGTAGGGAACCACCTGGGGACAAACCCTATAGAAAATGGACAAAATAGGGTCAAAGGTTAGGACACAGGAGCGGGATCTATTCCATAGTCCTTATGCATCATAACTTACGTAAAAATGCTTCGATTGCGACAAAACGTTATCATGTTATTTCGGAGGTATACCGAACCGGTTCTGTTGAATATCATCGAAATGGGATCAAAGGTCAGGGCACAGGACCGAGATTTATTCCACAGCCATTATTCTCATATCTTGAGTAATTATTTCTGGTATGTTGGAAAGCGTATCATATTCAATGCATTGCATTATTTTACTAACTTGTTTAGTGAAGGTCCATGTCTCTGCTCCATACGTAAGCACTGGCAGGATGAACTGATTAAACCCTTATCTTTTAAGACACAATGGCATACTTTTCGTAAAAATTTTACTTCTTCCAAAAACTATCCATCCAAGTTTTACACGCCGATTAATTTCATCATCAATGTGATCCTTACTTCATATCTGCTGCCCAAGATAAATGTAGGTATCGGTTGTCTCCAAGCTTTTCACCATCAATAAATAAATCTTCGTTTCTTGTAAAAGCAATATACGTCACTTTTGCCTTCTGAAAGTTCATTTTTAATTCCACTTCTTTACTCTTGTCAGCAAGTTCCTGGATCGTATTCTGCGGTTCAGAAGTCGTAGTTGCAAAAATGACAACGTCATCAGCAAAACGAACGTGATTTGAATTATCTGCATAAATATTTTTTCTTTGTCCCAGTTCAGTAATTAAAAAATATTTTGCTATGTGGGATTAAAGAGTTTGGGAGATATGATTTTACTTTGTCACACTAGCTTTCCAATTTTTATTAGTGCTGCATCCTCAAATATCCAAACTTTTGCAAATGCATTTTCAGAGATACTATTAATAATGCTAATGTATGCATCTGCAATACCGCAGGTTTTCAAAGCAGTTGTAACTGCTGATGGTTTTACGGAATCGAAGGCCTTTTTATAATCAATAGAAGCCTTGCATAATGGGAGTTCATACTCTCTTGTTCTTTCAGTTAGTTCTCTAAGTACATGGACATGATCTTCAGTGCTGTAGCCACTCCTGAATTCAGCTTCTTCTCTTGCTTGAGCCATGTCCAGTTTTACCTTCATGCGATGTAAAAGAACCGAATTGAAAATTTTATAAATAACTGATAGGAGGCTGATGAGCCTGTAGGTCCTGAGATCCTCAACGTCACCTTTTTTATGTAGCAGGATCATTGTACCATTATCCCAATACTCAGGAATCTTACCTTCGGTGAGACAGCTGGTGAAAGCTTGGGCGAGTGAAGTTTCAATTCTTCCACTTGCTTCTTGTACACTCGTGGACAAAAAATTTGCACACCTAGAAGAAAACATGCTACAACCGCGAAACTTTGCAAATAGCTAGGGTGCGTTTGGTGCGAGTGCGCATAACCGCACACCTTGTGGCGGCGCTGCTAGCACGAACCAGCAGCCTTATAAACCGGCGTGTAGTCGATGCCCCATGAAAGAGAAAAGCACCGGCCGGCGCAAGCAAGAGTATAGAGTGACAAGAATGCCGGGTAGACACCAGAGACGTCGATGTACGCAACTTACGGGCTTTGAGAGAGGCCTGATCATCGGGCTGAAAACAGCAGGTCGGTCGGCGCGCCGTATAACCCACCACGTGGATCGTTCTGACCATACCGTCCGACTGTGTTGGGAGCAGTGGACACGTGACGGCACTGCCGCACGGCGGGTGTCTCCGAACGAACCCGGAGGACCATCCGTAGAGAGGATCGACAATTCGTACGGCAGGCACGAATGGATCCCACGAGAACCCTGTCCTCTCCCCAGGCAAATGTAGCGGCTCTTGTGTGCCAACGAGCCATTTCCTGAAGTCTCGCGGAAGCGAATCTGCGATCCCAGCGCCTCTTACGTGTTCTGCCATTAACACCGGATCATCGCCGGCTCTGTTTGCAATGGTGCCAGGCGAGAGCAACGTGGAACGCCACAGACTGGCGACGTGTGGTGTTCAGAGATTGGTGTCGGTTCGTTTTGGGGACAGATGATCATCGTGTCCGGGTGTGGAGGTCCCGGGGTCAACGGCACAATTCCAACCTTGCTATCGAGCGTCCCACCTACCCCACTGCAGGCATTACGGTCTAGGGAGCCTTTATGGTTTATTGCCTACGATAGCCGATCAGCTCTAGTAGTGGTACGTGGATCATTGTCGGGCCAGCGGTATGTGGATGAGATCATATGGCCCCATGTGCTCCCACTCCTGGGCGGAATTCTAGGTGCGCTTTACCAGCAGGATAGTGCCATCCCGCACACTGCTCGGGTTTTCTAGGACTGCCTACGTCATGTCCATACAGTTCCATGGCATGCCCGCTCACCGAACATGTCCTCTATCGAGCATGCGTGGGACCAGTTGAAACGCCGGTTGACTCTGTGCCGCACTATCCGGGATTTGGAGCACACCGTCCAACAAATGTGGGCCCTCTTCAGCAGGACATCAGGCGTCTGTTCGCCTCTATGCTGGACCATATTGCAACATGTATCACCGCACGAAGCGGTGCGACGCGCTATTGAAGATGACCGGACTACGTGCCACAGATGCCTCTGTAATTGTAATGCATTAATACACACAATCGACGTGGATTAGGAACATCAAACAGAAGTCATTTCTCTTTCCACGTTTTTAAGTGAGTCACGGAAAAACTATCATCGGCCGCCACCGGGAATTGAATTCAGGGTCTTCCAGTTACGCGCTGGACATGCTACCACTGCACCGCAGCGGCCTCGAATTCTAAAGACTCACATGTGATTAATTGCCAAACCACATGGCTGGTTGCTTCTTGGAGACCCGCACAATGGTGGGGATTCCCCAAAGATGGTAAGAAGCAATTGGTGCAGTGGTAGCATGTCCAGCGAGTAACTGGAAGACCCTTGGTTCGATTTCCGTTGGCGGCCGATGATACTTTTCCCGTGACTCACTTAAAACCGTGGAAAGAGCCATGCCATCTGTTTGATGTCCCAAATCTACGTCAATTGTGTGTATTAATTATTCATTCGTATACTAGTTATTTGTTCAGTTGCTGCCTAACATCTTTGGTAGGCAGCAACTGAACAAATAGTACTGAGATTTGAATTGACAAAATCTTCTATAGATCTAAAAATAAAATCAGTTATCTCCTGCAACATGAGGAATCTGTGATATAAATTTCTTTTGAATAGTGCGATTCTTTTTTGGCGTTGCAATTTTCACAAACAGTAATGTACGCATTTGCTCGTCGTAACAGAAAAATTCGGTAATATTAAGATACAATAAGTTGTACGTAAAAATGGTACATTCAATAGGCGTCGAAAGTGTTTCAATCTGATTTTTGAGCAACGATATGAAGCAAAATATATTTTGAAATCGGTGGAATTTGCATTTCGCTCTTGGCGGCGAAATTATGGATCAGATAAAGATTAAAATGCTAGGATCATCGTTCTCACTGTTCTAGCTTCCCAAAGCAAAAAGAGGCTGATATGAAATCAGACTTAGAGGTACACAGATAAACGTATACAGACAGATACATGTATATAGTGAAGGTATAAGTACATCCTTTAGTTTTCAAAGAACGTGCAGGAAACTTTTCCACTTTAACACGCTTCGGTCGAAAGGAAGTGCAAAGCAGATGCACCCTTAAATTTAAAACAAACATTCTTGAAATGGTCCCATCCAAACAATTGTCTTTGTACGATATTTGACTCACACAGCATCCCGTCACGTTGCTCTGCTGGCCACGCCCTTTCGAGCTCTGCATTTTGTGCTCCGCCTGTATCTAGCGCCCACCGCCGAATTAATTTGTGTTTCTCTCGTGCAGGAATGTCTGCGCTCTCTTCCTAGTCATTCTTTCGAGTTGGTACATGCATATTTTGCCGATATTCCTTTATAATTCATCTCGTTGGGCCTGTTTACAATTCATTTCGTTGGGCCTGTTTACAATTCATTTCGTTGGGCCTGTTTACAATTCATCTCGTTGGGCCTGTTTACAATCTGCCCATCGTGACTCGCCTTGACTTTTTGCTCTAAAACTGTCTGCTGCATGTAGTAGCCTTCCTGCTGCTGTGTCTACGTTTGCCTTCCGTGTTTGCGCTCCAATAATCGTTAATGGTTCTCTGCGCTGCCTTCACCGGTGTGTGGATTACCTTCCTTGTGTTCCACCCATTGACAGTGGTTCTCTGCGCTGCCTTCTTCGGTATGCTGATCGCCTTCCTGGTGCCCCACCTTGTTATAGTGGATCTGTGTGCCCTTCGCCGTGCATTTCTACACATTGTCCATGGCCTGTGCTTCTGTTTCTAAATTCTATTTCCCTCTCACGTCACTATGTGCTGCTTCGATGACTTGTCCTCCAAGTGTATTGGATGCGTCCCAGGACTGCTCTTCTCCTCATCCTGCTACAGATCCGTGTTCAACGTCTCCGACTTTCCTCGCGACAGCCTTGGACTCCTATATTTCATGTCAAGGTTCCACGCTTATTGCACACGTACAATGCTTTCAACTCTTAGTTTAAGTGTCAAGTTCGACGCCTTACCCAATGTCAAGTTGCACGTCTATACAGTGTATGTCTGCATTGTCGTTTCTCCCTTCCGGTGCAATTACACATTTCGCCAGCAAGCCTAAGTCCATTCTTGTATATATTTTTTCACCTGAGTTTGTTCCTCAAGTCCTATCGACTAGCCTTTCCGTTGGAGATCATAGCTTGGTCCCTATCCTCCTTGCACATTCTCCCGTTTTTCTTAATTTGTAACCTGTACCTCCGGACGTTTCCGATGAGTTTTTACATGCTTTTCCTTCTCGGTGTGGCCGCGTTCTTGGTGATATCCGCAAGATACCCGCCGCCCATGTTGATCAAGGTGATCGTCCTTATTTTGGCTTCCGCCGCCAAGACTTAGTTTTTTTCCCTGACACAGACTGTTTCTTACTGCCCCACAACTTTTCTGGTGATTTGTTGTCATCACAACGTCGCATTCAACGTATTCACTGCCTATCATTGCATCTCATGTAAACAGCCTGGTCACCATTTCTCGCAATGCCCCCTCATTTCTTCCTAGTCTTCTTCAACGGCTGCTCAAGTTCCCGTCACAGAACCTCTTTCTTCGCTTCCAGTTACCACGCTTTCGCCTGATCAGTTCACACCTTCTTAGTCTCCATCTCCATCATCTGCCTCCGTTGGTCTTTTTCCTTCCTCGCCAGCATCGTCTGTTGTGGGTACATCTGGATCTACTGCTCCTGTTTCGGTGCCTTCGTCTGTATTTCTTTCTTTTTCATCGTCTGATGTTTGCGCTTTGTCACATCCTGTTGCTGCACCTTCTCCGCCTGTTCAGGTGCTGCCTTCTTTGTTTTCGCAAGTCACCTCGTCTATCTCGATCCCGGAATTTTCTGCTCCACCATCGCAGCTGCGTACGTCGGCTACGCCACCCTCAGACGCTCATCTTTCCTCCACTGGTTCCAGTACTCCGGTGTGCTCTCCGCCCTTTTCACCTTCTCGGGGCTCTTCTGATGCTTCTAGTGCCGTTGTCTTTGTTTCACCTTCTGGTCGCCATGGTCTGTCCCCGCTCTTTCGCACAGCTCCTCTTCTAGTCTCGTTTGAAACCCCACCCTCTCCGGCTTCTGTTGTTCCTGCAGCTACCACCTTACATGTGTCCTCCGACTTTGTACCCTATTCACCTCGCCAGATTCCCGAGACGCCGCCTGTTGTTCCTTCTACGTCGTCTCGTCCTCTTCGTCCTCTTCGTCAACATTTCCCTACTGGTATTGCTCCTAATAAGAAGCGTCGTCATCGGTCTAATCGCAAGATTCGCGCTAAGCGTGCTGCTGTGGTTATGTCTCCTCCTCATCGTTCTTCGCAAGGCTCCGCTCCTGATCCTGCTGCCGTCACTTTTGCTCGCGTTCTTGACAGTCCCTCTGTTGTGCCTGATCTTGTTGCTCGCCTTCAAGTTGTTCCCGAGTTTACGCAGACTCTTTCTCTAGATGCCGCTTTCCCATTGTTCTTTGACTCTTCTCACGATGCTACACTTAATCACTTTATTGCTTCCAACGATCCGGCAGTTTACTCATCTCTGGTTGACAATCTTAGCGCTTTTTACTTTGCATTTTTTCACCTTTCGGGCTCTTACCCGGAAGTTGAATGTTACTATGGTTGTCTTGACCACTTCATTTGTCATGCTCAACATCGTCTCCTTCTTCGGTGTCCACCTGATTAGCTCCTGTGTGGTTTTGTTTGATGATTGATTTCTGTTGTGTTTTTCTTAGCTATGTTTCTCCCTGTCTCTTTGAGCCCTTGTTGTTTCGTTCTCCTCTTTGTGAAGTGTTTTCTCTCGTGCCTCGTTTTTTTCCCCTCATCATTCTGCTTTGTGACCTTTTTCTGTGTGTTTTGTCTTACGATGTCCTGCCTGCATCCGCTTTACATGACCATCACCAACTGCTTCGCACCGTTCGTTCTGCTTCTCTTTTTCTGTGGTTCAAGCATGCCCCTGCCCGATTTTCCCGGAGTGCCATGTGTTGCTTCCTACCCTGCTATGTTTTGTATAGTATGTCTAACTGCTATGCCACTGTTAGACAGAAAATGCCAATTTTAAAGAAAGTAATAGTTTTTCCTTAATGTTTTTCTTTTCAATGTGGCATTAGTACCATTATTTCTCTTTTTGTCGGAGGATGGCGCCCAATAACCACAGATGGACAGCAATAATTTCGCACCAATAATTTCGTTTTTTTCCTTAAAAGGAAGAAGGAATAGTTCCTGGGTTTTCTACTCATCATGTTGCTCCCTGGTTCCAGGTATGGTGCTTTCTCTATTTGCTGGCTCAGCCGTTTCTCTGCTCAGTGACTGTTCCCTGTGTGCTTTGCCTCGTGTTGTATCTGCCACCGACTACAGCGCACGATTGTAATGTAACGGACTGCTTTGTGCCTCTGCCATGCTCCCTTTCTTTCTGTGATGCCTTGTACTGTATGTTTACTACAGACTGGATTGCGTCGTTTGTTTCAGCTCCGAGATTTTGGCTGTTTTACTATGCCATGCGTTTTCCCGTTCTCTTGTGTTCTGGTCCTTGAGACACATTGAAGAAATGTTGAAACCGTCACGTTCTTTTTGGAATGTCTTTTCAACTGCTGCGGTTCAAAGCTAGAAACGGATAGATCTTTAAGATAATGACAGGAACGAATACAAGACTTTTTGAAAATAAATTACTTCTTCATCATTATCCATTACCCTTTATACAAATATCTCAGAAACTATCCAGATTCGAATGATAAAGATGTAGCTCCTTCCGGTTCACACGATGCTAACGAATAGCTATTCTGAAACAGGAAATGTCCGGGGGTGGGGGTGGGGGCAGCTGAAATCGTGGAACATTTTTAAACATCTCAAAAACTATCGGGGTTGAAAAAATAAACATGGAGTTTGTAAGAACGGACACATTAACGATGTTAATTCATTTCAATGATAAACATTATGTGGTTTTTTTTGACCAAAGAAAACATCGCAAGTTCCCAAAATGGCGACAGAGAATTCGTAAATATGTTTAATCCTTTGGGGGGGGGGGGGGAAGGCGAGATGTATGACAAAAGACTTCAGGTTCTCACGCCTTAGAAAGGGCGAGGACTTGTTCTACGAACTGAAAGTATCGCCAAGGACGCTGTGACTTTCACAGATACATTGTTCATTTTCACTAGGCGCATACAAGTCTGAAATGCAGACATACTCTTTTGTATAGGTATAACAATGTGTATTGTATTGCTACGGATGTACTACGACGATAGGATTGCTTTCTCGGAAGGAGGCACTCAATAATGTATAGCCTGAGGATAAGCGAGGAATGCGCAAGGTAGATTTAAAGGTCTAGGAGCCCGATTCCCGGAAAACGACTAGGGATGGGGCAGGTGAAGGGCGCGAGAGGTGACACGTGGCGCGAGAGGAGAGCAGCATGTTGAAGGTCAGCGCCGTCGCCCTTGAAGAAGGAGCAGCGTGAAGGGGGGGGCGAAGAGGTCGCTCCGAGTGGACCTGTTGGAGCAGTCTGTCTTCGGAGAGCGAAGGTGATAGTCCTCCGATAGAAAGGAACGCGTTTGCGTGGATGGTGTGGTGGGCTCTCGCAGTCCACGGGGAAAGAGCGGGCACCGACCTAGATGAAGTAAGTCGCCGCTACAGAAGGAATCTACCCGAGTCAGGGATACCGGTAGAGTAGCTGATGATATACTACTGAATTACTGACTTAGTACAGTCCACTGAAGCATCGATTAGAGAAGGATAGCTAGAAGACTAGTCCTGAAGCATCGATAAGATAGAGGTATATCTAGTGTCAAGGAGACCCTAAGTTAGGACGCCAACGCAGGGTGAGATTTCTACAGAATTCGATCACCTTATCTTGCGCGTTCCACGATCTTTGCCAGGTCCAGTCATAACGAGGTCACTTTCAAGAGCGAGTAATCCGCCGCCATCAAAATTCTAGTTGATGAAGAATAAGTGTTTCGTATATGTGTTAACCAAGCGTTCTTTTCAAATTATGTCTGAAAGTGGATAAACTTCGGTATAACCAGCTGTTGTCGCTCTGCCTCCCGATTCACAGATATATATATAGTAAAGTGGGGGAGGTTTCGTTTGTTCGCTCGAACAGAGTGAGAGAGAGAGAGTGTGTACTTCCGGGAAGAGTAAACGAACTCTCTGCTTGTTGTGAGCCGCTGCGCGTGCTCCTCGGATACTTAAGTAGGAGGCGGCGCTAAGTCACGTGACGCCACGTTCGCTCTTACAGAGTTTTCCCGGTTCATACGATTTACTAACGAATGGTCATTTTGAAATTTTGAAATTACATGGGGGGGAATTGTCGGCTCCATATTTTCTGAATCCTTTTTTTTTGTAGGTATGTCAAACTCTATTCCGGTTCAAACGATAATAATGGAGTTATTTTCGGTTCATACGATTTTTTTTTTTTGATTGGAGGTTTAATGACCACCGTGAGCAACTCAATGGGCTATAAGCAGTCGCCCGTTCCCAATTTAGGGTCACTGGTTCCAGGGAAGGGAGAGATCCAGTGCCGTAAGACAATCACAACATCCATGCCTGACCGGGATTCGAACCCGGACCCCTTACGGACGAATGATCAGAGGCCAACGCCTTAGACCACTGAGCCACCGGGGCGGCCATACGATTTACTAACGAATGGCTATGAAATTTCGAATTCCATGGTGAGGGGGGGGTTAATGGTGTAGGCTTGTAACATCCTTTTTTCAATACCTCAAAAACTATTGCGGTTTAAACGAAGAAAATGGAGTTCTTTTCGGTTCACACGATTTGCTAACGAATGGCTATTTTGAAATTTTTAATTTCCATGGGGGGGGTGAAATGGTCGGGCTCTGTATATATGCAAATTCTCAATATTATTTATTAAATATTTCAAAAACAATTGCGGTTCAAACGATAAAAATGGAGTCCATTCCTGTTCATACGATTTACTAACGAATGGTTATTTCGGAATTTTGAATTTCCATGATGAGGGGGGGGGTGAAATGGTAGGCCTGTAACATTATTTGTTAAATATCTCAAAAATTATTGCGGTTCAAGCGATGAAAATGGAGTTCTTTTCAGTTCATACGATTTGCTAACGAATGGCTATTTCGGAATTTTAAATTTCCATGATGAGGGGCGGAGGGGGATGAAATGGCCTATAACATTCTTTTTTAATATCTCAAAAATTATTGCGGTTCAAATGATGAAAATGGAGTTCTTTTCAGTTCATACGATTTGCTAACGAATGGCTATTTCGGAATTTTAAATTTCCATGATGAGGGGGGAGGGGATGAAATGGCCTATAACATTCTTTTTTTAATATCTCAAAAATTATTGCGGTTCAAACGATGAAAATGGAGTTCTTTTCAGTTCATACGATTTGCTAACGAATGGCTATTTCGGAATTTTTAATTTCCATGATGAGGGGGAGAGGGGGGATGAAATGGCCTGTAACACTCTTTTTTTAAATATCTCAAAAATTATTGCGGTTCAAACGACAAAAATAGAGTTCTTTTCGGTTCATACGATTTGCTAAGGAATGGCTATTTTGAAATTTTGAATTTCCATGATGAAGGGGGGTGAAATGGTAGGCCTGTAACATTATTTGTTAAATATCTCAAAAACTATTGCGGTTCAAACGATGAAAATGGAGTTCTTTTCAGTTCATACGATTTGCTAACGAATGGCTATTTTGGAAATTTTTAATTTCCATGATGAAGGGGGGGGGGGGGTAAATGGTGTAGGCCTGTAACATTCTTTTTTAAATATCTCAAAAATTATTGCGGTTCAAACGATGAAAATGGAGTTCTTTTCAGTTCATACGATTTGCTAACGAATGGCTATTTCGGAATTTTTAATTTCCATGATGAGGGGGGGGGGGAAATGGTGTAGGCCTGTAACATTCTTTTTTAAATATCTCAAAAATTATTGCGGTTCAAACGATGAAAATGGAGTTCTTTTCAGTTCATACGATTTGCTAACGAATGGCTATTTTGAAATTTTGAATTTCCATGATGAAGGGGGAGAGGGGGGTAAATGGTGTAGGCCTGTAACATTCTTTTTTAAATATCTCAAAAATTATTGCGGTTCAAACGACAAAAATAGAGTTCTTTTCGGTTCATACGATTTGCTAAGGAATGGCTATTTTGAAATTTTGAATTTCCATGATGAAGGGGGGGGGGGGGTGTAGGCCTGTGACATACTTTTTTAAATATCTCAAAAACTATTGCGGTTCAAACGATGAAAATGGAGTTCTTTTCGGTTCATACGATTTGCTAACGAATGGCTATTTTGAAATTTTGAATTTCCATGATGAAGGGGGGGGTAAATGGTGTAGGCCTGTAACATTCTTTTTTTAAATATCTCAAAAATTATTGCGGTTCAAACGATGAAAATGGAGTTCTTTTCAGTTCATACGATTTGCTAACGAATGGCTATTTCGGAATTTTTAATTTCCATGATGAGGGGGGGGGGGTGAAATGGCCTGTAACATTCTTTTTTTTAAATATCTCAAAAATTATTGCGGTTCAAACGATGAAAATGGAGTTCTTTTCGGTTCATACGATTTGCTAAGGAATGGCTATTTTGAAATTTTGAATTTCCATGATGAAGGGGGGGGTAAATGGTGTAGGCCTGTGACATACTTTTTTAAATATCTCAAAAACTATTGCGGTTCAAACGATGAAAATGGAGTTCTTTTCGGTTCATACGATTTGCTAACGAATGGCTATTTTGAAATTTTGAATTTCCATGGTGGGGGCTGGTGAAATGGTCGGTCTCTCTGTATATATGCAAAAACTCAATATTATTTTTTAAATATCTCAAAAACTATTGCGGTTCAAACGATAAAAATGGAGTTCATTCCTGTTCATACGATTTACTAACGAATGGCTATTTCGGAATTTTGAATTTCCATGATGAGGGGGGGGTGAAATGGTAGGCCTGTAACATTATTTGTTAAATATCTCAAAAACTATTGCGGTTCAAACTATAAAAATGGAGTTCATTCCTGTTCATACGATTTACTAACGAATGGCTATTTCGGAATTTTGAATTTCCATGATGAGGGGGGGAGGGGGTGAAATGGTAGGCCTGTAACATTATTTGTTAAATATCTCAAAAACTATTGCGGTTCAAACGATAAAAATGGAGTTCATTCCTGTTCATACGATTTACTAACGAATGGCTATTTTGAAATTTTGAATTTCCATGGGGGTGGAGGGCTGGTGAAATGGTCGGTCTCTCTGTATATGTGCAAATTCTCAATATGATTTTTTAAATATCTCAAAAACTATGGCGGTTCAAACGATAAAAATGGAGCTCATTCCTGTTCATACGATTTACTAACGAATGGCTATTTTGGAATTTTAAATTTCCATGATAAGGGGGAGGGGGATGAAATGATCTGTAACATTCTTTTTTAAATATCTCAAAAATTACTGCGGTTCAAACGATGAAAATGGAGTTCTTTTCAGTTCATACGATTTGCTAACGAATGGCTATTTCGGAATTTTGAATTTTCATGATGAGGGGGGAGGGGAATGAAATGGCCTGTAACATTCTTTTTTAAATATCTCAAAAATTATTGCGGTTTAAACGATGAAAATGGAGTTCTTTTCAGTTCATACGATTTACTAACAAATGGCTATTTCGGAATTTAAATTTCCATGATGAGGGGGGAGGCGGGATGAAATGGCCTGTAACACTCTTTTTTAAATATCTCAAAAATTATTGCGGTTCAAACGATGAAAATAGAGTTCTTTTCGGTTCATACGGTTTGCTAACGAATGGCTATTTTGAAATTTTGAATTTCCATGATGAAGGGGGGGTAAATGGTGTAGGCCTGTGACATACTTTTTTAAATATCTCAAAAACTATTGCGGTTCAAACGATGAAAATGGAGTTCTTTTCGGTTCATACGATTTGCTAACGAATGGCTATTTTGAAATTTTGAATTTCCATGGTGGGGGCTGGTGAAATGGTCGGTCTCTCTGTATATATGCAAAAACTCAATATTATTTTTTAAATATCTCAAAAACTATTGCGGTTCAAACGATAAAAATGGAGTTCATTCCTGTTCATACGATTTACTAACGAATGGCTATTTCGGAATTTTGAATTTCCATGATGAGGGGGGGGTGAAATGGTAGGCCTGTAACATTATTTGTTAAATATCTCAAAAACTATTGCGGTTCAAACGATAAAAATGGAGTTCATTCCTGTTCATACGATTTACTAACGAATGGCTATTTCGGAATTTTGAATTTCCATGATGAAGGGGGGGGGGGGTAAATGGCGTAGGCCTGTGACATTCTTTTTTAAATATCTCAAAAATTATTGCGGTTCAAACGATGAAAATGGAGTTCTTTTCGGTTCATACGATTTGCTAACGAATGGCTATTTTGAAATTTTGAATTTCCATGGGGGTGGGGGCTGGTGAAATGGTCGGTCTCTGTGCGTATATGTAAATTCTATTATTTTTTAAATATCTCAAAAACTATTGCGGTTCAAACGATAAAAATGGAGTTCATTCCTGTTCATACGATTTACTAGAGAATGGCTATTTCGGAATTTGGAATTTCCATGATGAAGGGGGGTAAATGGTGTAGGCCTGTGACATTCTTTTTTAAATATCTCAAAAACTATTGCGGTTCAAACGATGAAAATGGAGTTCTTTTCGGTTCATACGATTTGCTAACGAATGGCTATTTTGAAATTTTGAATTTCCATGGGGGTGGGGTGCTGGTGAAATGGTCGGTCTCTGTGCGTATATGTAAATTCTATTATTTATTAAATATTTCAAAAACTATTGCGGTTCAAACGATAAAAATGGAGTTCGTTCCTGTTCATACGATTTACTAACGAATGGCTATTTCGGAATTTTGAATTTCCATGATGAGGGGGGGGGGTGAAATGATAGGCCTGTAACATTATTTTTTAAATATCTCAAAAACTATTGCGGTTCAAACGATGAAAATTTAGTTCTTTTCAGTTCACACGATTTGCTAACGAATGCCTATTTTGAAATTTTGAATTTCCATGGTGGGGGGCTGGTGAAATGGTCGGTCTTTCTGTATATATGCAAATTCTGAATATTATTTGTTAAATATCTCAAAAACTATTGCGGTTCAAACGATAGAAATGGAGTTCATTCCGGTTCATACGATTTACTAACGAATGGCTATTTCGAAATTTTGAATTTCCATGGTGGGGGGGCTGGTGAAATGGTCTGCCTCCTATATTTATATGCAAATTCTCAATATTATTTGTTAAATATCTCAAAAACTATTGTGGTTCAAACGATGAAAATGGAGTTCATTCCGGTTCATACGATTTATTAACGAATGGCTATGCTGAAATTTGAAATATCTATTTTTTGGGGGTACCATTTCACCAGCCCCCCCACTTTGTTTTTTAAATAACTCAAAAACTATTGCGGTTCAAACGAAAAAAATTGAGTTCATTCCGGTTCATACGTGGTACAAACGAATGGTGCAAAAAAAATTTAAAAATTCCATGGTGGGGGGGCTATCGTTTCACCAGCCCCCCACTTTGTTTTTTAAATATCTCCAAAACTTTTGCGGTTCAAACGAAAAAAACCGAGTTCATTCCGGTTCATACGTGGTACAAACGAATGGTGTCTGAAAAATTAAAAAATTCCGTGGTGGGGGGCTGGTGAAATGCACCTCATTCAGTCAATGTTATTACCGTATTTAACATGCTACAGTGTGTCATCTATTGCAATACGCACTCAGATATTAGAAATTGTCTTTTTCAAAAACAAAAGGTAAGGATTTTGGTTCCTAAAATCGGAAAACACTGATAAATAGTATAAATGCGATAATTTTAGATGAACAATTTCTGTCATGAATCCTTTTTCTTTTTTTAAGTATTTTGCTTACTATACTAACTACATTTTTCTGATGTCAAAAACTCAGTGCATCTTTACCTTTTTTTTTTTTTTTTTTAGTAATTTCCTAGGAAAGGTTAGGGATTTAAAACATTTTTCTCACTGTCACAAACATTAGTTGTTTAAAACTTTTAGGACACGGAAAGTTACTGAGTTCTTCAAACTCCAAAACAGTTGTTCAAACACTCTGTTAATGTATGAAATAAAAATTATTTACTTGCGTTTTGTATCCATCGTGATTTCTGAAGGTCACTGAGTTTAAAAAGTGGTGAACAAAATTTACTTCATGAAATGAAGGTATGCATGCTCGTTATTGCACAAACTAGAAAATGTTTTTTTTCGTTGTGCAAATTGTAAAACTGTTTTCTTCATCGCCCAAATGAAAAAAAAAAAAAAAAAAAAGAAAACATATGTATTTCCTGACTGCGTTTGAGTCAACCCATTTTTTTCTTCATTTTCTGCAGAGCTTTCCTGCGCCGCACTAATAATGAATTTCTTTTCAGAAAACGAATTCGAATAACTGCTCGTATTTTGCAAAACCCACAAACAGCATCTTTGTTGACAAATAGAAAACGTTTTTCTAGATCATTTATGAGTTCCCCAATAACACCTTTTCCTTTTTTAAATGTCCTGTCGTGAACTGCACAGAAAATCTTTTCAAAGTGTTTAATAATATCCAAGAACATGATGGTACTGTCAAACAGCAAACAGATATTAATTAGTCTTACCCAATTATCTTGAACAGAATTAGTTTCGCGCCATTTTTTTCGAAATAGTTCCTAAAGAAGGATCTTTATCGGGTTCCGATAGAGATCCTTCTTATAAACACGAAAGGACATGGAAAACGATGTCCTGTCTTTTCGTGTTTATATGCGTATTTCATCACGTCACATCGGCACATGATAACATTTCGTTAAAAAAAAAAAAAAAAAAAGGAAATAAAAATCAACACTGAGGAAAAAAAGGAAATAAAAATCAACACTGAGGGAAAAAAAGGAAATAAAAATCAACTTAAGTAAAATACAACGTGAAACGAGTGCTATATACTGTATAAATAAAACAAGAAAAGGCGCGAGCGTGCAAAACCATAACAGACGAAAATTTGGTCTTGTACCGAAGTTCAGGGAGCAGGCCAGCGCGATGACGTAGGGCACAAGTGGCCAACCTGTTTTCCACCCACCCTTTCAGACACGGGTCGGCATTCAGTTCCTGAAAGGGACGGACTAGCCCTTCCCTCTGTAAAGCCCTGGGCTGACAATTGTTTTGTAGGAGAATAGTGCAAGTCAAAGTCACTGGCTGGAAGGAGGGAAGTTACGGGGGAGAAAGGGGGGAGGGTACTGTGCCTGCGTGGCACAATGTTAAAATTTGATTTAGATAAACAAAACCCGCGTTTTCTTTTGAATAAATTGTTCAAGTACGGTACTATTTTCGGAAGCAAAAATGGAAAATTTCAAAAAGCAATTTAAGACAAGGCATTCAGATCAAGCAAAAAGTTGAAGGCAACATTCTACCAACACTTCTATTTTACACCAGTAGCGTAACTAGTTAGATCTGTGTGTGTGATCCAGGTGGAGGGTGTGGGGATTGCATGAATTCCTTTGTAGCCGATAGTGAAAAGCATTAACCCTTTAACGACCATAACGCCCAAAACGCCCGTGCGTACAAATGACCATAGCCACCTGAAAGACCTGTTGAGCCCTGGTCGAGAGTGAGTCAGATTTCCTACCCTTATTCTTTTTCTTTATGATGATGAGCAGAAGTCATCCGCAGTCACTATTGTTGTTATTAAACAAAGAAGTGAAACTTCAGACAGTTTCGGGCGTTATGGTATTTAGAATGTTACAAGATTTTGGGGTCATGGTCTTTAAAGGGTTTAAGCCGTGCCCGGTGGTGCAGTGGTGTACGCGTTGGTTTACGACTCTTCGTCCTAGATGGGTCCGGGTTCGAATCCCGTGAGACATGGATGCTGTGTTTGTCTTACGGCGCTGGCTGTCTCCCTTCCCTGCAGTGATGTAGTTCTAGAAAAAAAAGTGCCTTAGCGGTGAGCGGATAAGGCAAAAACAGCCCGGAAAGAAGACTTTCAAAAGCTTTTTAAAGTTTAACTTGCTTTAATCATTTATAATATTTAATTAAATTTTATTATTCATGATTTTATTAATTTTTATTAAAACTGCTTAGCTCAGGCAATTTAAAACAAAAGAATGAATGTTACACTTGAGTCACATGCCAAGAACATAATTTTCATTTATTTCTATAAGAAAGGAAGTGCCTTCTCGGTGAACGTGATTCTAAACGATATTAAGTAATAATAATATTTTAAATATTCAGTGTTTTTTCATTGATTTGGCCTATCAGCTTCTCCTATGAATTAGGGGAGGCAGTACATCTGCCGGCCCCGGTGGTGCAGTGGTCTAAGCGATGGCTTGGCTTCTGACCATTCGTCCGAGTTGAGTCCGGGTTCGAATCCCGGTGAGGCATGGATGTTGTGTTTGGCTTATGGCACTGGCTCTCTCTTTTTCTCCGGAGCCAGTGGACCTAAATTAGGGATGTACGACTGCTTATAGCCCATCGAGTTGCTCATGGTGGTCGTCAAACCCCCAATAAAAAAAATGGATATCTTTTGTGTATGTGTGTAATGAGGGGGGGGGCGTTTAATGAACACCATGAGTATCCACGGATGGTCAGGGGGCCAATGAGGAGTGTGAATATATATAGGCAGTCGCCCGTCATTGATTTGGGGACGGGCCGCGGATGACCTAGTGGTCAACGTTCGTGACTGCCGCGGAAAGGGCCTCAGTTTCGATCCCAGGCAGGTACGAACGCTTGATCCACTAAATATCCGCCGTGCGTCGGATGAGCACGTTAAGCCATCGGACCGCGGGTACTGGCCCCTCGGTAATAAATAAGGGCGTCTTTTTCCCCCTTTCTGCTTCGCTTTCGTGTCACTTTCCTATCGGGCACTCTAGCCCAAATCTCATAGCTTCCTATTTCTAAGGGTTGTTTAAGACCTGGGGTCAGACACTCCCTTCCTAAAATCCTCTGCATATGATCATATTGATTTGGGGCCAGTGATCCCGAGATGGAGAGAGCCCTGGGCCTGCTTCATCCTGGTCTCGGGACCAGTTCCAGCGATTAGCTGGAAGCAAAGTGTTAGTATAGCGCGCTCTTAAGACTTCCCTGAAACAGTGAAAGGGTGGACTGCCCTGAAACAGTGAAAGGGTGGACTGCCCTGAAACAGTGAAACCACTTCTCTACCGGGGCTTCCTTTCGCGTTACTCGTAAAGAACTAGGAGATGTGCTAAGCGACGAATTCGGCAAAAGTCCCCCTGCAAAAATAAAACACTTGTCAGTAATACTATATACTTGTTTAATTTTTCTGTGTGTGTATTTATTTCTTGTCAGTAAAGTTTTTACATACGGGGAATCTACCTCCTATTACGCCATTTTGAAGATTGCGGCCCTAACAAAGAAGTTATAATTCTCTTAACACTAAAACTATCGCGATTCATGAAACGCCATATTGCGTGAGCCGACTGTAATATGATCATTCGTTTGATATAGGAATATGTTTACCTATAAAACACAGTAATTGCTAGTATGGCCATCTAGAAGTTCCTTTGTCCCACTGTAACCATGAAAAGTGCCTTAGCAACGCTAAGGCTAGAAAAGTGCCTCAGCGCCGCTAAGCCGCGCTAAGGCCCTTCTGCACCCCTGCTTCCCTGGAACCAGTGCCCTAAAAAAGGGGACGCTCACAGTGTTGCTCACATTGGTCGTTCATCTTTCAACCAAAAAAAGAAAAAAAGCATTAAAACTTCGTTCTTCATTGTTTCGTAAAAAAAAAAAAAAAAAGTTGGTATGAGGCTTGCCCCACCAAAAATAATGCTCGCCCATCATGATTTCGAAGTCTAGCGAAGTCCTTGCACGTAGTAATCGGCAGCCACTGGATAGGAGTGATGCATTGATTACTCCAACTTCTAAGAGAAAGAAAAATCAAGACGACTGTATAGGACTCTTGTTACAATATTGTGATTTCTTTTCCTGTATACACACTGCTGGCCACCCAAACTGCAACACCAAGAAGGAAACATCCGATTGGCCTGAAATTTGCAGCATGCGTCGCCCGTGAGAGGACATGTAAACGATTAGCATTGCAGGGCATATGCAAATCATGTGCGCCCGGTACGCCATCGAGAAGCACAATAAGAAGGGTGCACAGAAGGCGGGGTGTAAGTAGTGGAAGTGTGTTGTGCTGCCGGACCTGTGCGTGGGAAGCTTCCTGATGACTCGTCGCAGAATACGGCAGTCATTCCAGCACGTTTCGGAGTTCGACAGAGGACGAATAGTGGCTTATCGCGACAGCGGTTTATCGTACCGAGACATCGGCGCCCGTGTGGGGAGACATACAGTCACAGTGAGGCGAGTATCGATTCGGTGGGTGTAGGAGGGACGGACGGACCGACGTGAGCGATTGACGCAGTCGCGGCACACCACCGAACGAGAGGACCGGCATGTTGTGCGGCGGGCATTGACGGCTCGCACCGCCACATCACGAACGTTAGCGCAGAAATTAGGGTGTGTTGCGCAACAACCTGTGTCAGCACTTACCGTACTACGTCGTCCGCAGGACAGGGACTTGTCGCACGGCGTCTATTGCTCCGATTACCATTGACGTTACACCACCGGCGAGTGCGGCGGCAGTTGGCCGTTGAACGCCGCACCTAACTACAGAATAGCACGACATTGTCTTCTCCGACGAATCCCGCTTCTGCCTGCAACACCAGGATGGTCGGATCCGCGTGTGGCGGCACCGCGGCGAGAGACTGTATGACGCCTGCAATATGCATCGCCATACCGGTCCGTCGCCTGGCGTTATGGTTTGGGGAGCAATTGGATATGACACCCGCACCCTCGCCGGTACACTCCACAGCTACCGCTACATCTCTGACGTTTTGGAGCCTGTAGTCCTCCCTTACCTGCAGGACCTGCCAGCGCCCACGTTTCAACTGGACAATGCGCGCTCGCACGTGGCACGCATCGTGCAACAATTCTTCACGGCCCACCAGGTGTCACTGCTGCTGTGGCCCGCCTCTTCTCCTGATATGTCGCCCATCAAACACGTCTGGTCGCTGATCGGCAACCGAGTGGCCCGGCAAGCACCACCCGCGGCTACGCCTGATGAACTGTGGAAACGTGTGGAAGCAGCCTGGACCGACATACCCCAAGCCCACATCCAAAACCTCTTTCGTTCAATGCCGCGGCCGTTATTGCCAGCCATGGGGGACACACGAACTATTGATGTCTGCGTGTTCCACAAGTTGAACGGGCATATAAGCTCAATCGTTTCATCGTTGTATCTGTTGTTATGTGCCCAGTAAATCTGGCTTTGCTATCTCGTGTCCTTCTTGGTGTTGCATTTCTGTTGCCCGGCAGTGTATTAATGCCAGCTGCACTTTGAATATTTGTTAAGCTGTAGCTGACGTCAGTGTAGAAGCAGCGCTGAGTCGAATCACGGCCGACTAGAGTCTACGGGCCTGAGCCTGCCATCCCCCGCTTCCGATCGCCAAAGATCACATCGGTATTTGCCCCGCTATAAGCTTGTTTTGTGTCGTCAGTTAGTTAAAATTTTCACCCATACTGACGATTTCTTTTCCAAATAACGGGATACAGTCGACTTATTTCCTTACCTACTACAATTTGAATATGTCAGCATAAACAATGGGAGTAATTTTTACATCATTTATATAGGCACGAATGTTGTCCTAATTCGTGTACACTAAGCTGACTAGAAGTCCCCAATTATTGAGGACAGTCCTCAAATTTAGTTTACTGCCCCCAAAAACGTCTGATGCCTTTGGGGACGCAAATTGTCCTCAAATTTTGATGTTTGTCCTCAAATGTCCTCGAATTTACACTTCCTCATCAGCTCGTAAGATTTCTAATGAAAAATGTTCTTAAAAGTAGTTTTCGTTGTACTAATTTTCCGACATGCTTCTTGTGAAAATAAATTTTGACTTTTTTTTTCTTTTTTCCGAGTTTAACGACCACCGCGAGCAACTCTAAGGACTATAAGCGGTCACCTGTCTCTAATTTGGAGACATTCGTTCTAGTGAAGAGAGAGAGCAAGTGCTGTAAGACAAACACACCATCTATGTCTCAGCGGGATTCGAACCTATACCCACTTGTACGAATGGCACGGTGGCCAGCACTAGGACACTGAACTACTGGCGCTGTCAAATTTTGACTGTACTTGATCTAAGTTTCTCCAAAAACTTTGGCAAAATGAAAAATTCGCCATGCAATTAGTTTGGTGTGCATCTTGATTTTAATTCGGCACATATACAAGGTAAAGCATTTCAATTTTGCTAATATGTTCTGGCCATCATAATTCTACTTTGTCAATACAAAGTATCAACATTCTACAAGATATATCTTTTTAAGACATACATTTTCATATGTAATATCACACTTATTGAAGCAATACAGTTTTGTGACAAAAAGATTTGCATATTAACTTTGAGTACGTATATGTCCCCAAATGAACTGCCGATTTGAGGACGCCACGCCCTTTTGTCCTCAAATCAGTGTTGCAATATCTGGTCACCTTAGTGTACACTCACACAAAGAAACCAAATCTGGAAATTATAACCAAACAAATGAAATGACGTACATAATTATACATTCCTCTGTTGTTGTTTTTAATCAGAATCATAACAGCAGCTTGAGAAATTGATTTTCAGGACGCAATTTTAATATCAGGAATGAAGATAACAGAAAGTTATCTCACTTTACTTTTCATTCCGTTATTTTCGACTGTTTCAGTTTTACTTCAGAAATGAGAGAAGAGGTAATAAACACTAATTTCTGAAATAGAAAAAAAAACAAACAATATTACATTGATTGCTTTTGTGAAAGGAATGAAAAATTGGTAAAGTATTTATTTCAGGAATGCTTTCCCAAGGTGCATTTACTTTACATGTGTACTATCCATGGGCGCCCATAGTTTAGTTTCCAGGAGGGGGCAAACAGAAATTGTAACTAAGAATAACGTATACAAGCACCACATGCAAACTTCCCTGTGTCTTCTTATTAGCTAACCATTTTTACCACATTCCCAGCGCATAAATTTAGTTCGAAAGCAGAAGACTCAAAAACTACATGAAAAAAAAGGTGAATAAATGAAATTAAACGACAGCATTTTAGGACAAAATACGTCGCTCTTTTAATCATTTTGGCCACTTTAACACAGGGTCTGGCTCAAAACAGCGACACCCAAAACACCGACAGGACAAAACACCGACAGGACAGAACGCCGACAGGACACACCGACAGGACAAAACACCGACAAACTGTCAACATTTTACTTTCTCACATTTGCCCAGTTTTAAACTTCAAGCCTTGTATCGTATTATTTCGTTTCTATTTGTTTCCCCATTAGCGCCGACTGCTGATGGGGAAACAAAATAGAAACGAGATGTCGGTGTTTTTGTCCTTTCGGTGTTTTGGCTGTCGGTGTTTTGACCGGCACCCTTAACACATGCTCCAGGATAACAACGAGACTGCTCAATTGGTTACCAAGAATGAAAAAATACCCTCACGTTAAATTTCTGGGGAACATTTCGAGAGATCTTTGTCTAGTATAGTGAGTAGCTGCTGCAGAGGATGATATATTTTTCATTTATTCGCCTTTCATAATTTCCCATGCTGTTCTGTAACATGCAATGGAAGATTTAATTTACTTTCTACTGCAAATTTTCTAATTTTTCCTACTTTTCTAAATAAATGTGCATCTAGAAATTCTACAGAAGAAATTAGCAATCAGAAAAAGTGTTATCGCGAAAATTTCTGTAGCATCTTCCAAAGACAGAAAGGGTATGGTCCAAATATCAGAGGAGGGCAAATGCCCCCTCTTGACCCCCCCCCATATGGGCGGCCATGAACTTAGCATACGGTTCACAGAAAAATACGCGGATTCCTTTGCCTTTTTTCGGACATGTCTTGAACTATTGATAAATCTGTAGCAATAAAGTACTTTGATATTTTTTTCTAGTTGTGGAATCTGAGGAAATGTTTGCTGGAACACTGAACCTCGACAGTTTATGGTAAAATAGACAGTCTATCAGCGTTACTCAAGGGATACCATGTGGAAGTTCACTCTTCATACCCCAAAATGTTTTGTTTGTTTTTTCCTCTTATTTTTTTTTAGCTTTTTTTTCTCTCATTTTAATTTTTTTATTCTTTTTTAGCTTTTTTTATTTTTTTACATCTCATTTTAATTTCTTTATTCTTTTTTTTTTTTTTGGCTTTTTTTCTTTTCTTTTTCTAATTCGTTTCCTTTTCTTGGCACTAATATTCCTTTGTTGCTATTTATTTTTTCAATTAGTAAACAGTCATTTCCTGCAGTAGCATGATCAGTTTTAATGGCCGTTCCGAAATATCCTCTGTTGCTTTTCGCTTAACGCTATTCGATATGATTTGACGGGAGAGCAGTTTTGGTGGGTCATGGCTGTGACAGAAGTCAGATTGTAAAATAGCCGAGGCACTAGTATCCATGTACACTTTTGCCAAGCATTTGTGTTCTGTACAACGCCACTGAGACCCTGTCTCTGTTTCTACATTTTCATAAAATTTGTGTCCTGAATGCATTAATAACTTTTTCCCTCTTTGGCTGTACATAAACTCCATATGTTACCTGGGGTCAGACACTCCCTTCCTAAAATCCTCTACATATGATCATGATATGTCACTCAGTGATGTCACGATTATTCGTCTGCGAGGAAGTTGGATGAGTAAACCTTACTGTCCATTAACCTTGAAGACGGTGATGTCACTCAGTGACGTCACGATTAATCGTCTGCTAGGAAGGCGGGATGAGCAAACCTTACTGTCTATTAACCTTAAGGACGGTGATGTCACTCAGTGACGTCACGATTATTCGTCTGCGAGGAAGGCGGATGAGTAAACCTTACTGTCTATCAACCTTGAAGACGGTGATGTCACTCAGTGACGTCACGATTATTCGTCTGTGGGAAGGCGGGATGAACAAACCTTACTGTCTATTAACCTTGAGGACGATGATGTCACTCAGTGACGTCACGGATATTCGTCTGCAAGGAAGGCGGGATGAGCAAACCTTACTGTCTATTAATCTTGAGGACGGTGATATCACTCAGTGAGCCGCCCCGGTGGCGCAGTGGTCTAAGGCGCTGGCCTATGATCATTCGTCCGTAAGGGGTCCGGGTTCGAATCCCGGTCAGGCATGGATGTTGTGTTTGTCTTAGTCGTCGATGTTGTGTTTGTCTTGGTACTGGCTCTCTCCCTTCCCTGGAACCAGTGACCCTAAATTAGGGACGGGAGACTGCTTATAGCCCATTGAGTTGCTCACGGTGGTCGTTAAACCTCCAATAAAAAAAAAAAAATCACTCAGTGACGTCACGATTATTCGTCTGTGAGGAAGGCGAGATGAGCAAACCTTACTGTCTATTAACCTTGAGGACGGTGATGTCATTCAGTGACGTCACGGTTATTCGTCTGCGAGGAAGGCGAGATGAGCAAACCTTACTGTCTATTAACCTTGAGGACGATGATGTCACTCAGTGACGTCACGATTATTCGTCAGCGAGGAAGGCGGGATGAGCAAACCTTACTGTCTATTAACCTTGAGGACGGTGATGTCACGGATATTCGTCTGCGAGGAAGGCGAGATGAGCAAACCTCACTGTCTATTAACCTTAAGGACGATGATGTCACTCAGTGACGTCACGATTACTCGTCTGCGAGGAAGGCGGGATGAGCAATCCTTACTGTCTATTAACCTTGATCTTGCTTAGGCTCACAGACGAGATGAAAGCAGTGCTCGAAATGGAAATTTTGAAGTACCGGTATGCTTATATTTAAGCAAAAATCCTCCGGAAAAAATGCCTTCCCCAGAAATTATCCAAAACTGAAAAAGTAAGCAAAAAAATATCTCCCGAAAAAAAATTATTTTGTTTGAAACTGTAGCTCACAACTCCGTGGAATATTATTGCACCATAAGGCAGAAACGATGGCGGTCGATTAGAGTTGGATGGTTTGTAGACCCCAGGAGCACTACTTATGATACCCCGCAACCTGTCGTTAGACTTGTTCAAAACGAGGAGCCTCTACCCTTGGACCAACATATTAACAAGATTTCCAAACCGCGGCTAATTATTAGTGTGTTAGCTGGACTTCAACCAGGAACTTTAAGCTCTCTAGCAGAGGAGGCAGCTCCTTCTCATGAAGTAGAAAGTCGGGCAATTAGAACCTTTGTAATCAGAACGAGTATTCAGTCTTAGATTAATAGCAATCTCACAACCCTCCAAATGTGTACACACTCCCCTATCCTTTAAAATGGTTCCGCCGCCCCGGTGGCGCAGTGGTCTAAGCGATGGCCTCTGATCATTCGTCCGAACGGGGTCCGGGTTCGAATTCCGGTGAGGGATGGATGTTGTGTTTGTCTTACGACAGTGGCTCTCTCCCTTCCCTGGAACCAGTGACCCTAAATTAGGGACGGGCGACTGCTTATAGCCCATTTGAGTTGCTCACGGTGGTCGTTAAATCTCCAATAAAAAAATGGTTCCACCTAAAATCTCTGCCTTATGTTTCCAATAGTAAAACTTCTTTACATATTTTCTTCGCAGTTAATGTATTCTCAAGGATGAAAATTTGCACATCGATAAAACTAACTTTAAGTTATAGCATGGGATACTTAATACTTGCTAAAACATAACCATAATTAAGCAATCCAACATTTATTTCTCTACTGACGTCATCAATGTACAGGTCGCGCCATCTAGTAACAGGTCTAAACATTACTCAGTGAAAAATTATTGATTTTTAATATAATTATGGTTATGTTTTAGCAAGTATTAAGCATCCCATGCTATAACTTAAAGTTAGTTTTATCGATGCGCAAATTTTCAACTTAATTGCGAAGAAAACATGTAAAGAAGTTTTACCATTGGAAACATAAGGCAGAGATTTTAGGTGGAACCACCTTAAGGTTTCCACGCAGCTATTTCTCAACGGCACGAGGCACATAAAGTTTCTATGTTTAAGAATGCGCGCATTTCGTAATGTATGGGACAGAAACAAATACTAATAATAGTACGACGGGGATTCAAATTTGACCTGGACTTTTTTTTTAATCAGATATTTATTTACCATACAGCTGATGTTACATCACTTACTTTTCTAAGTAATCTCCATCGTGGTCCATACATTTTTTCCAGCGTAATGAAAGATTCCGGATCCCAGTTTCATAGAATTCTTTACTCTGTTGTTTAAACCATCTCAGGACGACAATTTTCACCTCTTCATTTGATCCCTCCCAAAAATACCTTTAATGGGCCGAACAGGTAGTAGTCACATGGTGACATATCCCGGCTGTACGGAGGGTGTGGTACAACGTCCCATCCCAATTCCTCTAATGTTTCCATAGTCACTTTATTGGTGTGAGGCCGAGAAGGCATGCTCCACTGTTGAGGAGTCCTTGTCACTTCTTTCTCAGTGCTGCTTCAGAGGGAGTTCTTGAGAAGATCACTGTAATAGGTGGCATTGATTGTCTGACAATCTTCCAGGAAATCCGTAAGAACAATACCGTTAATGTCCCAAAACACCGTAGCCATTACCTTAGTGGCTGATGCCCTGATCTTGAATTTTTTGGGTGGGGGCGAATCACTGTTTCACCTCTCCATACTTGCAGGTTTGCTTTTCCGCGTATGGGGGTGAATCCATGTCCCGTCCAGTGTCACCACACGTCTGAGAAAGTTGTCACCTTCTCTCTGATGTCTTCGGAACAACATGTTCGCAGTTTGCAACCTGCTGGCGTTCTGCTCGTCGGACAGCTGCTTTGGTACCCATCTGGCAAACACTATGCTGAAGTGCAGCTGATCGTGGATGATGGTATGCACGCTGCCGGTGCTAATGTTCAGTGCAGAGTTCAGATCACTTGCAGTAATCCTCCTGTTGTTCCGTATGAGGTCATTTACGCGCGCAGTCATGGCGTCATTAACAGCAGTTGCCGGTCGTGCCTCGGGCGGTTCGTTGCCGACGCTTTGTCTGCCTTCCTTGAAGGCTTTACCCCATTCGAAGACAGATGAACGAGACAGACACGAATCACCAAACTGCGTTTGAAGTCTCTGGTGAATTTTACTGTCGCTCGTACCTTCATTGCAAAGAAATTTCATAATTATTATCTGCTGCACCGAAGTCGAAACACATGGAATTGCCATTTCTCTTTCTGTAATACGGAAGTTGTCATGGCAACGAAAATTAACGAAAGAAGTGGTGTTCTGGTAGCGTGAGATACCAGTGTTGCCAAACGCACAATAATAAGACGCATACCGGTGTATACCGGCCCATTTCGAGCACTGGATAGGGCAGGCCTCGACATCTGCGGTGTTGAAAGTTGTTCCTATACTACTGGTATTGAGAAACACTAATAGCAGGAACAACTTAAACCGTAACACCAACTGATGTTATAGTTTAACTTGTTCCTACTAACGACATAGTCATGGCGTCGTTAACAGCAGTTGCCGGTCGTGACTGGACACCTAGAAGAGAAACACAACATAGCATTTATTGACGTACATTAGTATGGTGTCGGTCCACCATGCACTGACCCTTCAAGACATGCTTTCAAGGTTTTGGAACACTATGCGCTTCCATTCAGTACATAATGCTCCCGCTAACTGATGTTGCTTAGTAGTATGCCTTGGTTCCAAACTTCTTATGCGTTGCTCTAATTCATCCCATTAGGTGTTTTAATTCATTCCATTAGGTTCTCTATGGGATTAAGATCAGGGCTCTGTGCTGGCCAGTCCACACACAATACGGAATTATCGTCAAACCACGCCGTACCAGTCCTTGCTATATGGCTCGGTGCATTATCCTGCTGGTACCAACAAGGTTCGGTTCCATAGTATTGCTACAGATTTGGTAGGGCATAATTGTCCAGAATATCGAGGTAGACGTGCTGGTTAACAGGTTTGTCTACGATAACCAATGTGCCGGGACCATAACACGAAAAACAACCCCACACGAGTACACTGCCAGCTCCAACTTGACCGTAGGAACAGCACACTGTGATAAATAGCGTTCCCCCGGCTGCCACCATACCCACACATGGCCATCAGGCTGATGGATCGTGTATCTGGATTCATCAGTCCATAGGACCCGCTTACATTAATCTGCGGTCCACGATAAATGTTCTTTACACCATGCTAAACGACGAGTAGCATTCCGAGTGGAGATGAAAGACTTATGAGCAGCCGCACGACTACGGTAACCCATGGAATGAAGTTCTCTGCGAATGGTGCGTGTACATACCGAGGTTCCAGTATTTTTACTCACCTGTACACTGAGATCTTGTGCAGCACTTCGTCGATTAGCTGTAACGACTCTCTTATGGCTTCGACGTCCGCTATCACTGATTTTCTTTGGTCTGACAGCACGTTTTGCTGCTTCAGGAACGCCATGTGTCTTCCATTTATTCGAGGGAGTGGAAAGGAGCCAATGACCTGGATGTCCCACTGCAATGAAAAGCCCATTCATGGGAAATTTCTACGGCGACGAGGCAATGCCAAATTTGAGTTCTATGACATACTTTAGATTAGTGTAAAGCACATTGAAAAGCAAGGAGTTTTGATTAAAATATCAAAAATCATATCAAAACAAACCAATGTTGTCAAAAAAAACCAGAAGACTATTACAGAATTTCAATTTATGTACCATTTTTAGACTTCTTTATCAGTGCTTTGAAATATACATTTCTCGCACACAAATCGGTCTTATCAAGATTCCATTTCCAACTAATCCCAATATGCCACCATCTTCTCAAGATATTGGTGGTTTTAAAACTTTAATTGAATTTTATAAAGGTGACTTGAGAATAGCTCGCAAGGAGAACTAATTACAAATTGAAACTGTGGTACCGTATACAGCGGTTCTATATGATCTCCCGCAAAGAAAAGGAGCACTGGCGAAAAGGTGCATTAAGTGCTTTTAAACAGTGGAGGCCCGTGACCAAAATTGCTGGGGAGGCAAACTACTTTTCAGCCTGGATTAAAATAAATTTATTCAAATTTTGAAGATGACAATCCGATTTTTGGCATAAATGTGACAAGGATGGTAAGTCAGAAAATATCCGAAAACTTTAAAATTTTCATCGTCCTGGGTGGTGTAATGGTTAGCATACCCGGGCGCTATCTGAGAGACGCGGATTCGAGTCCCGCTCCAGGACGATGAAAATATTCAAGTTTTCTGATATTATCTGACTTACCATCCGTGTCACATTTACGCCAAAAATCGGATTGTCATCTTCAAAATTTGTATTGTATCGTGTAATCCCGTATTTCTTTCTTGATTTATCTGCTATTCCGGGCAATCACCGAATAATATTCTTAACCTCCAGATTCGCTAAACATGAATGCCGGTTGCTTCGACTAGCGAATCATGTGATGGTTATATTCAAATTAATCGGAAACTTGAAACTTAATCGTTCTGGGTGGTGTAGTGGTTAGCATACCCGGGCGCTATCTGGGAGACGTGAGTTCGAGTCCCGATCCAGGACGAGAAAATTTTAAAGTTTTCGGATATTATCTGACTTACCATCCTTATCACATTTACACCAAAAATCAGATTGTCATCTTCAACATTTGTATTATATGGTGTATCTCGTATTTCTTTCATGATAAATTTATTCAATTTAATGCCATTTCTTTTACAATATATTTTTTTTTATTTACTTTCTCATGTGCGAAGTATGAAAAAAGGAACGTGACTCGTGAAAAGATTTATAAAAATTTTACCGGAAACGCACATTTTACATGACTTACCAACACAAAACCTGTTTCTGTAAGGCTCCAGCCCTTCGCCTAAATATATTTTCTTCAGTCTGAATTGCCCTCTTGGACTATTTGGGAACTGTTAAGCCAGTTTGAATATGAAATATATTGCATCGAAATATATTTTTATTAAAGAGATCAACAGAAGATAAAAAACAAGACTGAACTATACATCTTTTTCATCTCAAATGAAATTCTTTTGCATGTACGCATCAGCCTTCACTGACGCCAAAAGAAAAAAGTCTTGAAGACTTCTGAACACAGCGTTTACTTTACAGCAAGAGAGAAAGCTTACCTTACGCTTATATTGTCTTGTATATGAGATCCTTGGTAGTTCCTCTTCCAATTCAAGAAGCCTTGAATCAGAAGATAGGGAGCGTCCATTGTACGTAGCCAAGGTCACAAAAGTGGACATCTCTTCTACTATCGTGGGACAGATACTGGCAGAACTAGTGGTGTTGGATTTATAATAAACAAGAAACTGAAGGGTAAAGTTGTAGAAGTTGAAAGTTCCTCTGACAGAGCTGCACGACTTGTTATCCAACTCTCGAAAAGATACCAGGCTCAGATTATTCAAACTTATGCACCCACCACAAGTCATCCTGAAGAAGAAATTGAAGAATTTTATGAGGAAATTTGTCATCTAAATAATAAAGGTAAGCAGCACTTGAAAATAATTATGGGAGATTTCAATGCAAAATTAGGGCAACGGCAACAGAATGAAACTTCAGTAGGTAAATTCGGTCACGGAAACAGAAACCAGCGTGGAAATACTCTCGTTGAGTTTGCAGAGGCAGAAGAGTTTTTCATCTTGAACTCCTTCTTCAAGAAAAAGCCACACAGGAAATGGACATGGAGACATCCAAATGGGATGACAAGTGAAATTGATTTTATTATGTGTAACAAAAAATTCGTCATAGAAGACTGCAGTGTGCTAAACAAGTTCAACACAGGTAGTGACCATAGATTGGTGAGATGTAAGATGCACCTCAACACTAAACTTGAACGTGGCAAGCTCATAAGACAAACAAAATCTATTGACATAACCAACCTTAAAAAACACCATAATACCTTCAAGTTGGAACTGAAGAACAGGTTCTCTGCTTTAGAAAGCCTAACATCGGAAGAAGTGGACATCTCTGAAGTTAACAGAAAAGTAACCAAAGCTCTTATGGAAACAGCAACAAAATTAGCTGGGTCTAAGAACAAGTTGCATGTAAATAAATTATCAGGAAAAACGAAAATGTTGATGCAAAAAAGAAGAGAGATGAGGACAACTAAAGAAGATGTGACTTCCAAAGTGGAATATATAGAGCTATGCAAGACAGCTAGAAAAAGTATCACTGAAGACGTAAGAAAATTCAACTGTGAACTAGTGAGGAAAGCAATTGAAAACAACCAAAACCTAAAGATAGCAAAGGGACATCTCAGTAAGGGAAGAAAACAGATTATGGCACTGAGAAAAGAAGATGGTTCTGTAACAAGAAATAGAGGCAAAATTTTGACAAGAGTGAAAGATTTCTACTCCAAATTATATGAAAGGGATGATACATGCACTCCAGACATCATGAAAGATACCAGTACCAGAGTTCCTCCAGTCCTTCCAGCAGAAGTTGCACATGCAATCAAGAACATGAAGCGGGGAAAAGCTCCAGGAGAAGATGGAATTACTGTAGACATCATACAAGAAGCAAGTGGAGAAATCGAAACAGTACTCGCCCAAATTTTCACTCGATGCCTTAATGAAGGAAAGATTCCTGAGGATTGGAACACCGCTACAATGATCCTGCTACATAAGAAAGGTGACATTGAGGATCTTGGAAACTACAGACCTATCAGCCTCCTATCAGTAGTTTATAAAATCTTCACTAAAGTTCTTTCACACAGCTTGAAGGTAACACTGGACATGGCTCAACCGAGAGAACAAGCTGGATTCAGGAGTGGCTACAGCACAATAGATCATATCCACGTGCTGAGAGAACTAATTGAAAGAGCGAGGGAATATGAACTTCCATTGTGCATGGCTTTTATCGATTATGAAAAAGCCTTTGATTCGGTGAAACCATCAGCAGTTACATTGGCTCTGAAAACCTGCGGTATTGAAGATGCATACATTAATATTATTAATAACATCTATGAAAATGCAAGTGCAAAGATTAGGCTGTTTGAAAATACAACACACGTAAAAATTAGAAAGGGAGTGAGACAAGGTGACACCATATCTCCGAAGCTCTTTAATGCCACATTGGAGGGTGTTTTTCAGTCGCTGAGCTGGGAAAACAAGGGGATAAAGATTAATGGAGATTATCTAACCCACCTTCGTTTTGCTGATGACGTAGTCATTTTTGCAACTACCCCATCAGAGCTGCAGAGTATGATCCAGGAACTTGCTGACAAGAGTAAAGAAGTGGGATTAAAAATGAACTTTCAGAAGACAAAAGTGATGTTCAATGCTTTTACAAGAAATGAAGATTTATCGATTGATGGAGAAAAGCTGGAGATAACAGACACGTACGTTTATCTTGGACAGCAGATATCAAGTGAGCGTCACATTGGTGAAGAAATTAATCGGCGTACAAAACTTGCCTGGAGAGCTTTTGGAAGAAACAGCATAATTTTCAAGAGCAATATGCCATTATGTCTTAAAAGAAAAGTGTTTGATCAATGCATCCTTCCAGTGCTTACGTATGGTGCAGAGACGTGGACCTTAACTAAAAGAGACATACAAAGGCTGCAGACAACTCAAAGAGGCATGGAGAGGTGCATACTTGGTGTAACCAGGAGAGATAAGAAGAGGAACTCGTGGATCCGAAAAATGACAAGAGTGGAAGACATCATGGTCAGAGTTAAATCCCTGAAATGGCAATGGGCTGGACATACTGCCAGAAGGACAGATCATCGATGGACAGCCGAAATTTTAGATTGGATTCCAAGGGACAGGAAAAGACCCAGAAGAAGACCACATGGAAGATGGGTGGATGAAATTCGAAAGTATGCGGGAGTGACATGGAGGAGACTGGCACAAGACAGACCGTTGTGGAGGAAACTTGGGGAGACCTTCGTCCAGCAGTGGATTGATAATGGTTGACAATGATGATGATGATGATGATATGAGATCTATCTTTCGTTCTTTCTGTTTGGCGAAGTGATTTACTATATGGTTATACCATATCTGTTCTGCTTCCATCCTATTCACAAGCGCCTTTACGATGGACAGAACTGATAAACTTGACAACCTTTCTTGCCCAATGGAGTTCCTCTTGTAGTTTTTTATCCTCTTCAGGCAAGAGAAACTGCGTTCCACAGAGGCCGATGTTGCAGGAATTGTTACTACGAGGGAAAGAAGTCTAAATAGCTCTGGCAGTGCCTGTGCTAGATTATTATTGTATATGACAGATAGAAGTTCTGTTGTACTTTTGGTATTGTTCCACAGATCTCTGTCTGAATACAGAACCTGCAGCTCACTATGCAGTTTGGTGCTGTCAAAGTATTTTTCATAAGTTTGAAGCAGAGCTTTAAAACAGTGTTCAGGAAAAATTCTAGAATGAGCTTCAAAGCAGTGTACATCGACCAGCTGAAGAAATTTTAATTTCTCAATGTCAGAAAACCGGCATTTTAACTGAGTTGTAACATTGTCTATTATCTCATAATACAGTCTTCTGTATTGCACGATGGCTGGAATATCATTGCTTCCTTTAAATCTTTTATTTGGAGAACCAACCTCACTGCACACGTTATGATAGAGATCATCAAACTGTCTCTGATCTCGAAAGTACAACAATTTTTCACATTAGCCAGTAATTCGTTTGCTACAAAATGTAACATCTGAACTATTTGATTGCAGTACAGAGAAAGTAACCTCAGTTAAGTCAAATATTTTTTTATATGAGAAAAGAAAAACGAAATTAAAATCTTGGAGCCATCGTTTTAGTCCTGCTGCTTCGTGAATTATCTCATCATTATAGTTGGAATCAACCTCAATTTTTCCAAATACTTCAATTAGCAGGCACCTGTGGTCAGCTATGGTAGTGTTACAGTGGACACCCCCCCCCCTCCTAAAACCTGAAGAAAACTTTAAAATTTGTCCGCCATGTCGCGTATTGTATGAGGCAGCTAGGAATCACAGTTCGGCAGGCTCACATGTTCTTTTACAGTTCAGTTTTTTTATTTATTTCTCATTTACGTTGTTTTTTCTTTCGGATGTTCTCTAAATTAATTAACAAAATTGCGGGATAATTGGGAAGTCGCTCCAATGCTCTTGAAGGCAAGAAACGCAATATTTTTGCCATTTTAAATTGTTTCTACCTGTGGGAAAAGGTAGCACTCAATGGTTGCTCTGGAAATTGATAAGAGCAAAGCGATAGGCCCAGAAGAGGACTTCTGGATTTCTTGAGGAGGGGCCGATGTTACGACCCACACCCGCCATTAATTTAGTAATTAATGGGCGTGGTTGATGTGTGAAATTAATTAAGTATTAATTATGTTCGAGGCTTGATTGGAGTTTAAAAGTGTAAACAGCAGATAAAGTTTTATCTGGGGGTTTGGAAAAGAAAAGAGGCGAAGAATTCTCTCTCTGGCTGGGTGGTCTCAGAATAGCTCTGTTAGGTCATAAATATCAGGGCGCAGCTGACGGGAAACTAAGCAACACGGAATGGTACCTTTCGAAGAGGGGTCCACTTGAGTAAATGAATGAAGATGGGGACAAAAGGTTTAGCGAATAATCGTAAATTCGTCGATTGTTTGGGGCATTTTCGAGAACAATTGCTCTCTGTGTGGTCCGTGCAGAAAAATAAGAGTTCGCACTTAGCATGAAAATAAGGAAGAAAGTTTAGTTGTCTGTATGCTCTCCGATGTGAAAGGCTGGATGCCTTGGATCTGCAGCAAAATGAATTGGGGAAAATGAAGCAGCAAACCTCCCCGCATTTGGTAAGAAATGGAGACAACTCGAGGCAGCTGGAGATGCCAGTTTGCCATAAAGACAGCAGAATGCCTAAATCCGCGGGATAAAGCAGAAATTTCTAGGCTGGAGCGTAATGGAACTCAGCGACTGTTTGGCCTAATGAAAGCCAAGTTACAGGGGAATTAAGAAGTCTGCGAGTGGACAGTGGTCATTCCAATGAGAAGCGAAGCCAAGCAAAGTCGGGTTCGGATGCCAACCACTGCAGTGTGGAATCGTCACCCCCATTCATCCCCTACTGTGGAGGAAGTGAAGAGATGCGCTTGTCTTACGGGGCGAAGCGAGGCCCCATGTGTGCGTGTGTGTGGTCACGTAAGCAGCGAAGCCACTACGTGTAAGTGCGACGGAATAAAAACATGGCAAAAGAAAAATATGAGCGTAAGAGCGGTGGCTTCGATACCTAACAAATATACAGGTGAAATGTTGAGTTGCCGATATACGCTTAAGGTAAAAGCACGTCTGATTTCGCTCGGCCGAGAAAATTAATCTCAGGGCTGGCGGTCGCAACTCGATAAAAAAATGGAAACGAAACCTGCGAGTGGCATATTTGAACTGCGTACTCAGGCAGGGTAGATAGATAGATGGTTTGCGACCGGAAAGGAACTGACTGAATCGGGAATGAACGGTCAAAAAGGACGGAAGGTAGCGACGGACGGAATCAACTATAGCAGCAGCGGAATTGAATGTGTCCCACTCTCCCAGCAGTCGACGTTCACAATTATTTCTTCACGACAACAAAAATCATTTCCCAGGAACACAGAAAATCAATCTTGGAAACCGCAACATCAGATGTGAGAGGGCCTATTTTGCTTAACGGCCACCTTCAAATCGTCACGAGAATAGATCAGCGTGCACTCTAATCATTGCAACAAAGTGCGGCGTGATATTACCATTTTTAATTGTGTGCTTCATTTACATCAAGCGTCAAAGTGAAGTGTTGAATCATCGGTGCTGCCACATGGTGCAAGTGTCTGTGTGTGTGTTTTTTTTTTTTTTGTCGTGTGATATTATGTGATGCACAACGGATTTGCACAGCAAAGTCACGTAACTGTAAGTAGATGAATATTTCCTTTTTCTTTCTTCGCACATCTGCGAACTTGTGCCATCCCGACACCCAAAGCTGCATGGACATAGATGCAGTAATGCTGAGTGACTGAACCTCAGAGGAAATACCTGCACATACAGATTTCAATTTCTTACCGGGCCCATTTCCTGATTATTTTTTACATGAATAAGGGAGAAGGTGTGGCCACAAATTCCGCTGGGCGGGACAGTTTCTTTTAACTTTGGTTCAGGGCCAAAGCGAGCGGGGAAGGGATCTGCATGTGCATGCTTATTAGATTTAGTTAATTAACTTTGGCAGTATTTCGCACCTATAATCTTATACCGCAAATTAACGTGCTTGTGTATTTTGTGTCGCGAGTATTTTTAATGTGATCGTTTGCATATAATTTTTTTTTCATTCTCTAAGCAATTGTATATGAATATCACCTGCAGCTCTATTTAGTGTGTAAACGAGTAGTATCTCTTGTTCAGATAGTCCGGTGGAGACTCAGACGGCTGCGTCTTCCGACAGTAAAGTGTGACACCGTATGCTGCCCACATATGAGGGGCAATTGTCTATGCGCCTAGAGAGCGCCGTATCTGTTTAAATCTCGCAGAACGTTATTAAATGTTGTGTTGTGTATTTGAGAATCATGTGTTATTTGCGAAAGTGAGTGTTGTACTGGCTGGTTGGGGATTGAATGTACCGGAGTAAGATCCGGACCACTACACTCAGTCACGAATTGGTGATTGCGGGTGAACCTCATCACAACTCTGATCCCAAAGTATCATTTTTTTTAGATTATTTTATTTTTTATTTGTTGTTGTTATTTTGTTCACAAGGTGGATTCACCCAAGCCTTTTATGCTTCGGGTCATTCTTCAACTTTTCATTTTTTATGTTCTGGTGTGAATCTTTGAGTGCAGCAGTGCACCTGAGATTCTCACCTGGTGCCGCGGCCAACTAAATTGTACTTCAGGTCTCAAGCACCGTTACCGGCAGACTCGGCAGGAACACTGCTAGTGCCGTGTAACATTAATGGTGCCGTTGTCCCAGGATCGATACCTATATTTTGCAGCTAGCGGAACAACACTCATGTTCGTAAAATAAGTGCGAATTGACTGCCATTACTATTTTTATTTAGTTTTGTTCGGTGCGAATTTTGTATAATTTAGCATTAAGTAAGCCTTAAGCTGTTTTCTAAGAACTGCCATAATTTTAGTGGGTAAGAAAAACAAAATGGCTAACACGAAAAAATCGTCATCTGCGAGTCACATGGATTCAGATGATTCTGGTGGTCACTCTGACGGAGAACATGTGAGCACTGGGGCTGCAATTGTTCCGGAAGAGAGTACACCTGTTACAAGTACAGCGGGTACATCACAGCTGAGACAAACGGCTTTAGCCGCACCTATGGTTTACGGTGAGCAAATAGCGGGATGCATAAACATGTTGAGGCTATTTACAGGCACTGATCCGCTGTATCGTGCTAAACACTTTTTCAGGATGTCGAAAGTGCAGCGATGGTGGGTAGATGGAGTGAGCAAACTAAACTCGCGATTGCAAAATCTAAATTTCGGGAGAGAGCTGCTGAATTTCTATCTGATAGCGATGAGCTGAGGGCAGAAACCGAACCCTTTGCAGCGCGAACCCGCATGATTGTGGATCCCTTACGAGTGCAGGGAAGCCAGGTCAAAAGTCCTCCAATCATTTCGCGGGCGTAGGAGCATCGAACGTGAGAGATCTGTGGAACTCGTGGATTCTCGAAGCTATGCCTCATATTTAAATTTTTTACGCCTATCTCGACGGGTAGCAATGAACGTGTGATGAGATCCTTAAACTTTCCTTCCGCTCTCCGGGCACCTAAGTTCGGAATTAGGTGCCTTGCGACGGTGGGGAAAGGGTTGAGTGTTTACAGTTAAAAAAAAAATAGAATGATTGGATGAATAAACTTCATCCAGTCATCCTTTTTTTTTTCTTTCATGGGGGGATGGAATGTTACAGTGGACACCCCCCCCCATCCTAAAACCTGAAGAAAACTTTAAAATTTGTCCGCCATGTCGCGTATTGTATGAGGCAGCTAGGAATCACAGTTCGGCAGGCTCACATGTTCTTTTACAGTTCAGTTTTTTTATTTATTTCTCATTTACGTTGTTTTTTCTTTCGGATGTTCTCTAAATTAATTAACAAAATTGCGGGATAATTGGGAAGTCGCTCCAATGCTCTTGAAGGCAAGAAACGCAATATTTTTGCCATTTTAAATTGTTTCTACCTGTGGGAAAAGGTAGCACTCAATGGTTGCTCTGGAAATTGATAAGAGCAAAGCGATAGGCCCAGAAGAGGACTTCTGGATTTCTTTGAGGAGGGGCCGATGTTACGACCCACACCCGCCATTAATTTAGTAATTAATGGGCGTGGTTGATGTGTGAAATTAATTAAGTATTAATTATGTTCGAGGCTTGATTGGAGTTTAAAAGTGTAAACAGCAGATAAAGTTTTATCTGGGGGTTTGGAAAGAAAAGAGGCGAAGAATTCTCTCTCTGGCTGGGTGGTCTCAGAATAGCTCTGTTAGGTCATAAATATCAGGGCGCAGCTGACGGGAAACTAAGCAACACGGAATGGTACCTTTCGAAGAGGGGTCCACTTGAGTAAATGAATGAAGATGGGGACAAAAGGTTTAGCGAATAATCGTAAATTCGTCGATTGTTTGGGGCATTTTCGAGAACAATTGCTCTCTGTGTGGTCCGTGCAGAAAAATAAGAGTTCGCACTTAGCGTGAAAATAAGGAAGAAAGTTTAGTTGTCTGTATGCTCTCCGATGTGAAAGGCTGGATGCCTTGGATCTGCAGCAAAATGAATTGGGGAAAATGAAGCAGCAAACCTCCCCGCATTTGGTAAGAAATGGAGACAACTCGAGGCAGCTGGAGATGCCAGTTTGCCATAAAGACAGCAGAATGCCTAAATCCGCGGGATAAAGCAGAAATTTCTAGGCTGGAGCGTAATGGAACTCAGCGACTGTTTGGCCTAATGAAAGCCAAGTTACAGGGGAATTAAGAAGTCTGCGAGTGGACAGTGGTCATTCCAATGAGAAGCGAAGCCAAGCAAAGTCGGGTTCGGATGCCAACCACTGCAGTGTGGAATCGTCACCCCCATTCATCCCCTACTGTGGAGGAAGTGAAGAGATGCGCTTGTCTTACGGGGCGAAGCGAGGCCCCATGTGTGCGTGTGTGTGGTCACGTAAGCAGCGAAGCCACTACGTGTAAGTGCGACGGAATAAAAACATGGCAAAAGAAAAATATGAGCGTAAGAGCGGTGGCTTCGATACCTAACAAATATACAGGTGAAATGTTGAGTTGCCGATATACGCTTAAGGTAAAAGCACGTCTGATTTCGCTCGGCCGAGAAAATTAATCTCAGGGCTGGCGGTCGCAACTCGATAAAAAAAATGGAAACGAAACCTGCGAGTGGCATATTTGAACTGCGTACTCAGGCAGGGTAGATAGATAGATGGTTTGCGACCGGAAAGGAACTGACTGAATCGGGAATGAACGGTCAAAAAGGACGGAAGGTAGCGACGGACGGAATCAACTATAGCAGCAGCGGAATTGAATGTGTCCCACTCTCCCAGCAGTCGACGTTCACAATTATTTCTTCACGACAACAAAAATCATTTCCCAGGAACACAGAAAATCAATCTTGGAAACCGCAACATCAGATGTGAGAGGGCCTATTTTGCTTAACGGCCACCTTCAAATCGTCACGAGAATAGATCAGTGTGCACTCTAATCATTGCAACAAAGTGCGGCGTGATATTACCATTTTTAATTGTGTGCTTCATTTACATCAAGCGTCAAAGTGAAGTGTTGAATCATCGGTGCTGCCACATGGTGCAAGTGTCTGTGTGTGTGTTTTTTTTGTCGTGTGATATTATGTGATGCACAACGGATTTGCACAGCAAAGTCACGTAACTGTAAGTAGATGAATATTTCCTTTTTCTTTCTTCGCACATCTGCGAACTTGTGCCATCCCGACACCCAAAGCTGCATGGACATAGATGCAGTAATGCTGAGTGACTGAACCTCAGAGGAAATACCTGCACATACAGATTTCAATTTCTTACCGGGCCCATTTCCTGATTATTTTTTTTACATGAATAAGGGAGAAGGTGTGGCCACAAATTCCGCTGGGCGGGACAGTTTCTTTTAACTTTGGTTCAGGGCCAAAGCGAGCGGGGAAGGGATCTGCATGTGCATGCTTATTAGATTTAGTTAATTAACTTTGGCAGTATTTCGCACCTATAATCTTATACCGCAAATTAACGTGCTTGTGTATTTTGTGTCGCGAGTATTTTTAATGTGATCGTTTGCATATAATTTTTTTTTCATTCTCTAAGCAATTGTATATGAATATCACCTGCAGCTCTATTTAGTGTGTAAACGAGTAGTATCTCTTGTTCAGATAGTCCGGTGGAGACTCAGACGGCTGCGTCTTCCGACAGTAAAGTGTGACACCGTATGCTGCCCACATATGAGGGGCAATTGTCTATGCGCCTAGAGAGCGCCGTATCTGTTTAAATCTCGCAGAACGTTATTAAATGTTGTGTTGTGTATTTGAGAATCATGTGTTATTTGCGAAAGTGAGTGTTGTACTGGCTGGTTGGGGATTGAATGTACCGGAGTAAGATCCGGACCACTACACTCAGTCACGAATTGGTGATTGCGGGTGAACCTCATCACAACTCTGATCCCAAAGTATCATTTTTTTTAGATTATTTTATTTTTTATTTGTTGTTGTTATTTTGTTCACAAGGTGGATTCACCCAAGCCTTTTATGCTTCGGGTCATTCTTCAACTTTTCATTTTTTATGTTCTGGTGTGAATCTTTGAGTGCAGCAGTGCACCTGAGATTCTCACCTGGTGCCGCGGCCAACTAAATTGTACTTCAGGTCTCAAGCACCGTTACCGGCAGACTCGGCAGGAACACTGCTAGTGCCGTGTAACAGTAGACACTAAACGAGATTTGAAGTTCCACCTCGTCTGAGATACACGAGGTGGTCTGGGTCCACAAACAGATTCTAGTAAATAAACACGCTTTGTCGATTTGGAAAGGAATGCACAAATTGCATTTAAATTTGCAAAAAAAAAAAAAAAATCGTGATTCCTTCAACACTGACGCTGCTCTGCTCAAAACGAAATTCAGCCTGTGTGCGTAGCAGTGAACAAATAATGCTTGAGGGGCATCACACTTCACTTTTGCTTGCAATCCATTCAGCTCTGATGCCATCGCTGCTGCGCCATCATATGTTTGTGCAACTAGTTTTTCTTCGTAGCTAAATCTTTCCATCTCACGATCCAGTAATTCTTTAAGCGAAGTAGCACACCGATCAGAACTTACGTCAAAAAATCCCAAAAATCTTTCTACTGGTACTCCCTCTTTCACGAATCGAACTATAATTGATACTTGTGCATGGGAGCTAATGTCTGTTGCTTCATCAATCTGCCAAGAAAAAAACTGGGCGTTTCAATATCTGCATTGATTTCATTCCTAATTATATGAGCAACTGATTCGATTAAATCATTTTGTATTGTTTTTGAAGTTCCTGAAAATGTTGTACTATTCTCCATAAACACTCTCATTGTTTCGTCACTCTTGGAGAGTAAACCAATCATCTCGAGGTAATTTCCCTTATTTTCAAAGACTTCGCTCTCATCGTGTCCACGAAATGGGAGCTCTTGCAGCGCCAGTAGTGTTGTAATATTAATCAACTTTTTCATTACATCACGATTCTTTTTACTTTTTCATTATGACTTAAGTCACTTGTTCTCTTCGCTTCATTGAGAGAGTAGTCTATCCTTGTTTTGCCTAGCAACTGTAATTTAACAACTGCCAGAATGAGATCTTTACACTTTTTGTGCCTGTCCAAAGCACGTGGTAAATTTTTCAAATCATTGAAGCATTTCCCTTGCCAGACTTCATTGCCACTCACAGGAAACAGCAAACATGGCCAACAATATAGTTTGTTCGTTGATTCACTACCAGTTAGCCATTGTTCTTTTCTGTACCAGTCAATATTAAAACCTCTGTTTGAAGTTTTGCCCTTTGAAGTCATCTTTTTCATTTCAGGTGTAGGCATACCATCATTTTTAATTTGATTCTTTTCTTCAAAATCTCCTCTACTGAAAGGCTTCTCCAATAAGTTATCCACCATATTAGATATGTTTGAAGTAGAGGCCTTGGTCTGATAAACAACTCTTCGTAAAACTTAAATAAAATTAGTTACACAAACATTAGTGTGAAAGAAAAGCAACTAGGAAGAAGACGCTATGTAATGACGCTCTAAGCTGTCCGAATGAGGAGTTAACACAGCGGAGCTGTTGCTACAGGGAAACAGCTGTTCCCAAGAGGCAAGATAACATCTGCCTCACAGGAAGTTCACGGTGCGCGTGCGCTCTTTGTGTTGGCAGTTCCACCACCTACCTTCGTATCTATTGATTCAGTGGGAGTAAACAGGTTCGGCGCAAAATGTACGAGAGGCAGTTTGCTTCCTGCCTCAATGACGGAGATCGCCAGCTGAGGACAATTCGCAACTACGCACTACCGATTGTTTTCGAAAAGCGCCAATTTAGAAAACTGAATGAACGCATAGACGACATTTAATTCAAAAGAGTTAATTAACATAAACGTTTGCTCTCCTATACCCAAAAATACTGAATGAACAAAACGAATAATTCTAACTAAGAGTCTTAAAATTCTGAGGAGGCACTGCCTGCCTTGCCTCCTCCCAAATGCCACCACTGCTTTTAAACGGTGCTACGGTGAGGTATTATCTAATGGAAAAACATTGATTTACATACTAGGTATTCTACCAGTGACAACTTCAGTAAGTGAGCGTTTGGTTTCAACACTGCGTCTCTTAAAATCATATCTACGTAATACCATATCAGAACTGAGACTCAGTGGCAGTGGTGTAACTACGAACCCCGCAGCCCCCGCAGCTGCGGGGGGCTCAGGCAAAGAAGGGGCGTACTACAGCTGACAGTTATAGTTTCATGAAAATATCCGAACACGCACTAAAACAACCCAACAAACAAATAATTTACCCAAAGATTAATATTTTCCTTTAAGAGATATTTAGCTTTGCAGGTAAATAAATGTCATTGGTAAAAAAATGTCAAGTTTCGCTTTTAAAACACTGGATATCCTACAGATTGAAGTTATTTCCGCCTTTGGCTCCGGCATGTAATACGATCGCTCTGCGACGGGTTGTAAATAATACGATCGCTCTGCAATTGCTCTCAATCTGTTCTGTTGAGGAAAAGTGCGAAGCCATATCGGAATCTCCCGTGAAGGATGTGCCAAACAGTTAGTCACCTAGCATTACGAACACGACAGGCGTATTTACTCACGGCAGTCGCAGATCTGCGATGTGTAAGAGGGTGATTTCTTCAAATGATTTGTTTTATTTTGAACAAAACAATTAAACGTTGTTATTGCTTTTGGTTCTTCCTTATAGTAAGCATGTCTATCTCATTCACTGTGTAACCACTTTAATATACAAGCGAACGACATACATTGGCAAAATGCCACAAAAATGGCCAAGTGGAGCCCAGCATAAGAGGAAAAGAAGAGAAGGAGAGCACAGGAAGAAACTTCCCAAACCCAAGCAGTTCTTTTTTACGCTGAGCCTGTTAAGCTCAAGTGAAGTTTCTCATGAAAAGAGTTATGATTAGTTTAGCCCGTCAATTGTTCAAAGTTTAGAAGCTGTCATTTGACAAAAACTGAGCACTTCAGAAACAAGTGAAAGTAAAACAGATGATTATGAAGTCTTATAATTATTAACCTTAACCATTTAAATATATTTTTTTGAATTCGTTCCTTGCGAAAAAATGTATATTTATGTTCATGCATTGGTCCGCGCACCGCGTTAATCCTGATTGGCTGATTAATAACCTTACACAGTATTTCTGTTTCAAAAGTTATTCAAAAAGTTAAAACTACAGGGCTTTAAGGTACCCCCGCCCTTTACTCTTTCAGACCATCTCCATATCTTCCTGAGCCCCCCTCTCCGAACCACACACACACCGCGAAAAACACGTCCTCCCTCGTCTTCCAAATCCTGGGAAAAAATTTTGTTTAGGGGCGCTGAAGTAAATCTTGCGGGGGGGGGCAGGGCCAGCTGGACCATAGGGGCAACCGGGGCGGTCGCCCCGGGCCCTGCGCCTTTAGGGGGCCCGCAGTTTAGAAAACAAATAATTTTCAGTAAAAAATTTTTTACTACATTTCCTTTTGTAACTTTTGGGGCGCAAGGCCCTTTAAAATATATTTTTAAAGTATTTTGTTTGTTTCCAATCTCCCCATTTTTGAATACATTATCCCAACTGTTCGTCGTACGAACACTGAGATTTGCAGATTCGAAATGATTTTTGTAATCACCTTAATCTTTTCCGCATTCAGGAAATAGCAAATTTAATTTCATCATTTTGTGGTACCCTACTTTTATATATCTAACAATTTGTTTGAAAACCTAATACTTAAATTTAAGGAAATAAAAAGAACAATTCCAAGTTACTTTCGGCCTACACATGGAGGCCACTTTTCCAACATTACAAGAAATTGAAAAAAAAAAAAAGAAAAAAAAAGGCAAATTTCATATATGAACGCATATAAAAGTTTAGAATGTCACTAATTTGTCAGTTACTCCACTGTGCATTAAAAATCAATCACTAAACATGTGTCAGGGGAAAAAACTGTTTATACCAATTTATTTTAGAGGGATCCTTATTGTATTTCCCATACAAAAATATTCGCGATGAGAAAATATTCGCTTTGTGAATAAGCTGTTATAAGAGTCACAATGCAACCTAAACCTCTTCTCCCGGGAAAGAAAATAGTAGATTTTAACACTTTTTACTTTCTCTCTCTCTTTCGGTCTCTCTTTCTCTCTCTCTCTTTTTCTCTTTCTCTCTCTCCCTCTCATTTTCTCTTTTTCTCACTACCTTTCATTTTCTCTCTTTCTCTATCTCTCTTCCCCTCTCTCCCCCACTCTGTTTTCTCTCTCTCTCTCTCTCTTTCTTTCTTTCTATCTTGCTCTCTCTCTCTCTCTCTCTCTCTCTCTCTCTCTCTCTCTCTCTCTCTCTCTCTCTCTCTCTCTCTCTCTTTCTTTCTATCTTGCTCTATCTCTTTCTCTCCTCTCTCTCTCTCGCTCTCTCTCTCTCTTTCTTTCTATCTTGCTCTCTCTCTTTCTTTCTATCTTGCTCTCTCTCTTTCTCTCTCTCTCTCTCTCTCTCTCTCTCTCTCTCTCTCTTTCTTTCTATCTTGCTCTATCTCTTTCTCTCTCCCCTTTCATTTTCTCTCTTTCTCTATCTCTCTTCCCCTCTGTCTCCCACTCTCTCTCTCTCTCTCTCTTGCTCTATCTCTTTCTTTCTCTCTCTCTTTCTTTCTATCTATTATTAGAGGGATCCTTATTATATTTCATATACAAAAATATTCGCGATGAGAAAATATTCGCTTTGTGAATAAGCTGTTATAAGAGTCACAATGCAACCTAAACCTCATCTCCCGGGAAAGAAAATAGTAGATTTTAATACTTTTTACTTTCTCTCTCTCTTTCGGTCTCTCTTCCACACTCTCTTTTCTCTTTCTCTCTCTCCCTCTCATTTTCTCTTTCTCTCTCTCTCCCTTTCATTCTCTTTCTCTATCTCTCTTCCCCTCTCTCTCCCACTCTCTTTCTCTCTCTCTCTCTCTCTCTCTCTCTTTCTTTCTATCTTGCTCTATCTCTTTCTCTATCTCTTTCTTTCTATCTTGCTCTATCTCTCTCTCTCTTTCTTTCTATCTATTATTAGAGGGATCCTTATTATATTTCCTGTACAAAAATATTCGCGATGAAAAAATATTCGCTTTGTGAATAAGCTGTTACAAGAGTCACAATGCAACCTAAACCTCTTCTCCCGGGAAAGAAAATAATAGATTTTAAAACTTTTTACTTTCTCTCTCTCTCTTTCGGTCTCTCTTCCTCTCTCTCTCTCTCTCTCTCTCTCTCTCTTTTTCTCTTTCTCTCTCTCCCTCTCATTTTCTCTCTTTCCCTCTCTCTCTTTCTCTCTCTCTCTTTTTCTCTTTCTCTCTCTCCCTCTCATTTTCTCTCTTTCCCTCTCTCTCTTTCTCTCTCGCTCTTCCTCTCTCTCTCTCTTTCTTTCTATCTTGCTCTATCTCTTTCTTTCTCTCTCTCTCTCTCTCTCTCTCTCTCTCTTCTATCTTGCTCTATCTTTTCCCTCTCTTTTCTCTCTCTCGTTTTCTCTACCTCTCTCTATTTCTCTTTCTCTCTTTTCTCTCTCTCTCTCTCTTTCTCTCTCTAAACTTTCAGTCCGTATTATGGTCGTTTACTTAAGCTTAAAGCAAATACTTCTTTGAGATAATCGTTTTGTCTTTACGGTAGTGTTCGTGTGTCTTCCTCACGAACGATAATTTTCAGAAACGACTTTATTAAAATATGAGATTTATTTTTCAGTGCCCACAACGAAATTTCGCCCAGGGCCCCGCAAGAGCTCCATCTTGCCCTGGGGGGGGCGCACGTTGTGGTAGTTACGCTACTGCTCAGTGGGTTAGCATTACTTCACATTCATCGAGAATAGACACCGATAGCTGAAGAAGTTTTAGATGAACTAGCAAAAAATCTCAGATATCTGGAAGCACGACTCAAGTAATAGTAAGTAAAAGTAACATAAAAACTGAATCAAATCAAAAAATATTTGTCGAAATGAGTGTCGTCAGCGTCAGGAATTGTTAGTCTTAACTGTACAATGAAGAAAAAAAAAGCACCATTATACAAATGAAGAATGTTTTCCTAGAAGGCAAATTTGTATTTAGTTCTAGAATTACTTGTATCGTTTAACCATTTAACAGCAAGTAGTGTGGTATTCTTGTTTTCTGCACAGATAAATAGCTAAATACTATAAGTGGCTATGTGGTGATAAGCATATTAACAATAATTTCCAGCAATATTGATTTGAATATTTTTTCGCAGATGTTGCATGCGTTTTAAAGTGGACTCATAACAACACATTTAGCTGTATTACCCCCCACCCCCACCCTCTCCCGTGAGAATTTAAACATTCTGGACACGCCACTGGTTGTTCACGACTGGATTCGCTTTACAATGCATTTTTCAAGAGTTCTTTTTCTTTCGGGGTCCAAAATCAACCTTTTCACGAGCGAATTCATGAGGTATTCTGTACATACGACTCTTTTTTTTTTTTTTTTTTTTTTTTTACAGTGGACCGCAGGAGTGAAATTCCCGGCCTGGTTTCGTCGTCCCAATCCGATACTACTCCGGGACATTTTTATTTGCATCTTCAATATTTTGGGCCATTCCCGTAAAGAAATCCTGGGTGCGCCTATGCAATCCTTAAAAGTTTACGTTATTTTTTATTTTTTTCAGTGGATCAGCTAGCTACCGTGTTCCCCCGAAAATAAGACCGGGTAGTATATTAATTTTTGCTCCAAAAGACGCATTAGGGCTTATTTTCAGGGGATGTCTTATTTTTTCATGTACTACCAACTTTTTATCTTTTTTTTTTTTGATCTACATTTATTCATGTACAAAAATCTACATTTATTCAAATACAGTCATGTCATCTTCTTCTGGAACATCGTCATAACTCTCCAAATCCCGAATTCCGGCCTGAATTTCTTGCGACTCCATTTCCTGTAGAGCCATTAACCCCAATCTCTCATGTCCAGCAATAAAGCTCTCCTTAAATGAGCACTTTTTGTCCATATAGCCTGCTCGTAGTGCATTGGCAACACAGCTCTCAGTGATTTTATTCCATGAATTCTTCACCCAAGTCACGACCTCTTGCGGGCTAGGCTTCACTAAGTGTCCACGCTGATTTCTCTCCATTCTATTTTCAATGTAGTCATTGATTTCCATGCACAAATGTTCCTTGAAAGGCTTGTTTATTGCAATATCAAGAGTCTGGAGATAGGCAGTCATTCCTGCGGGAATCATTATTTGATCTATTCTTCTCTCTGCAAAGGAAGTTCTTCATGTCTTTAGCGCGGTGAGTATTGGCTGAATCTCAGACTAGCAGACCTCTTTGGCCACCTCGCAAAAAAAGTGGCAGCATTAAGTCGACCTATTTCCTTATAACTGCTTGTGTGCACCAGAATTTTTCGTTTTCAAGAACATAAATGCCTGAAACACGTTCAATCTTATATTTCTTGCCCTTAGTGATGATTAGAAGTGGGGCTTTCTTCCCATCCAGACGAATTGCCGAAACACAGGTAACACGTGCACTTTCGTAACCAGTGGAGGGAATGTAGATTGACGAGAGTAGAGGAAAAGGGAGACTTCTGGCACAGGGACAGCCCTCCATAGACTTAACATTGGCTGTCCACGAGGCTGTCCCGGCTGTCCACGAGGCTGTCCCCGGCTGTCCCAAGGCTGCCCCAGCTGCCCCCGAGTCAGAATTTTATCACGTGATCGTCCCCATGATGTGCTGCCCCCTGGTGGTGCTTCTTGGAACTTTCAATGGATCTTTTGAGGGATGGCAACGACCGAGTGGGAAAGGGGTAGATATAGGGGGATGTCAACTCGATGTGCTGCCCCCTGACGGTGCTTCTTGGAACTTTATGTTTTTCTCGGGAGATTTATTGGACTTCTGTCAAAATTTTGGAGGAAGGTTTTTTTTTTTTGTCCATTCCAATATTTTTTGTTTCCTCGAATTTGTTTTATTAAACTTATATTTTTAGAGCTTTCGTGGGGTGTTACGTTTTTTTTTTATAAACGTTGCAATATTATTATTTTTTTAATTTAGACGACGAAATGCATCGATGGACGAGATTTCGTTCCTATTGATTCATGTTCCGCCTCAGGAATGGTTCTCTTCCCAGGTCACATGATCGTTATGGTCCATTCCTAACAAGGTGGATGATTGACGTAGGGGTTTAAGTTTCTATCAGTTGAACTCGATCTGTCGAGGAGAGTGGTCGTCTTTTGTGTTTCTTGAAAATTTTATAATGGAATTGTCCATAGCATTACACGATGAAAATCGCATCATCTTTAGGAAGAATGAAATGCCTGAAAATTGCTTTCCTTTAGGAGACGATCGATTCATCCGGATATTTTGTTTTGATGGAGAATTACAGATTCATGTCCGAAAATATATTTGCATCGGTGACTTATACGTTCCTACAGCTATGGGAATCGCTTTGAAGGGTGTTGAATGGTTTGAACTTCTAGACAGCTTTGTCTTTCTGCGTGATGTTGTTAAAAGTCGCAAGCCTGCGAAATATGATTACGTTTTCAGTGGAAATATTACAGTGGCTCATCGTTTAGAACCGTTGACTCCTTTTATGAGAATGAATCCCCACTCAGTGGAATGCACAAGTCGAGATTTTCACCATGTATTGGATTTCACTCAGGAAAAAGTGGGTCAGGATGGTGAAATTTTGAAAACTGAAATTTCTCTGTGTGGTGAACATTGGACTAAAGTGACTGATAAGAAATCTACTATGTTAAGAGTCATACAACAGACGTTTCTTCGTTCCATTTCGTTTACAGCTTTAATTAAGAAAGCATTGGAAAAAAATAATTTGACTTTGGAAGCATTACAGGTCACAAAAGAAGGATTTCGACATTATGAAGATGGTTCTTTTCTACTTGAAGAAACTCTCGTGGACACAATGTATGACACAGCGGATATGAATGGAATGGAAATCTCCTACGACAACGACAATCAAATAAACATGACCAAAATTATTTTACAACTGAATTTTGAGAAAATAGCTGAACAGTATCTGAAAGAACTCCGGCGGAAGCGAAATACTAAAGTAGACGAAACATTTCTGGACTCAGTTGACCTAAGTCATTACGTGGGGGAAATTTTACGAGATTTAGACGAATATTATTATTGGTAAAAAAAAAAAAAAAATCTTAACGGTCCTTTTCAGGACCACCCAGTTTTTTCAAAAAGGAATTATTGAAATCGTACGCTGTGTTTTCTTTATGTGAAGAACAAAGTATTTCATAGTTCACTCGGTTTTTTTTTTTTTTTCAAAAGCGGTTTTAATTCTGAGATGAATTCTTTCAAGGTGTCTGATTAAATTCTTTCACTTTCCGTATTCCTTATGTGGAAAATTCAGCCATGAAGAATTTCTTACCGAATACATTTTAGTTTTATTCTCTCAGGATATGAAAATTAATTATAATGAAGTTCTTTCGTTTTTCTCTAAGAATTTTCCTGAAAATAAGCTTTGATTAGAATCGATAGCATGTTCGTTGAGAGATGAACAGATAAGGAAACAGTCCCCAGTGTTTTGAAACGTCACAAGAACTGACACATGATGATTCATCAGCATCGTGTCCGTTGCTAGATGACCAGATAAGGAAGTAGTCTCCATGAGACAGGTTGTGGTGATAAGGATCGTGTGTTGTTTCTTTGTGAACAGCAGAATTTCGGAAACTGATTAAACTTAGAACCCTCGAAATGCTTAGAAAACGCATAGGGATGTAGTTCAATTTCCTCCCCCTTGCGATAACAGCTCGATTCGTCCACATTTGTCATGTGTGAATTCCGGAATTTTAGTAGTTGAGATGTTCGCTTGAAATGCCCTCGTGACGTTTCCGAAAATGCTTGGGGTCAAAGTGCATTCAGCTTCCTTTAAAACGTTTGCCATTTCTACTGCATCACTTGTTTTTTCTGGTTCAGTTGTCGACCCGTGTGCTGTTGTACCTCTCTTGCTCTCTGGATTATTATTTTGGAAAATGTCTGTTGGATTTTCCTAAGGTTCTACAATGGAAGAGGTAAGTTCGCATTTCCTCGCATACAATTATTTATTGTTAGGTGCCCCAAGTTGTTTGAATTAGGATGTTGTTAGAATTTCATGTTAGTGGAATCGTTTATTCTCTTGACGGAAAAACCTTCCAACACATGCTCGGTCTGCTCCAAGACCAGACCGAGCATGTGTTGGAAGGAATATTGACTGGGATGTCGGGCGTAAAATCAGAGGTTAGGTCTTGATTCATGGGAATTTCCTCCAAGGCATCGAACACATCGGAATTCTGCAAAAATAATTGTTCATCCACTAACCACCACTGTGTCTGTGAAAGAATTAAAAAAAAAAAAAATTAACCCCTCTCCTCTAACAACACATTTTTATGAAATAAACATTGAGAATAAACTTCTTAAATTTCTATTGGAAAGGGGAGCTATTGTAAAAGTATGAAAAACAAAATGTTTTAAAAGAATAAACGAGGCCATTAACATGAATTTTTCTTCTTTAAAATCTAACTTTAATCGTATGCAAAAGAACTCAAATGCTTTTCCTAACACGCAAACATGTTTTAAACCCCTATCAACGCATTTTTCATGGAATAAACATTAAAATGGTAAATTCCTGCGCTGAGAAAAAACTTCTTAAATTTTTATTCGATAGGGGCTATCGTAAAGGAATGAATTCCTAAAAGCTTTCTAAAAAAGAATCATGTTTTTCCGTCAAGAGAATAAACGATTCCACTAACATGAAATTCTAACAACATCCTAATTCAAACAACTTGGGGCACCTAACAATAAATAATTGTATGCGAGGAAATGCGAACTTACCTCTTCCATTGTAGAACCTTGGGAAAATCCAACAGACATTTTCCAAAATAATAATCCAGAGAGCAAGAGAGGTACAACAGCACACGGGTCGACAACTGAACCAGAAAAAACAAGTGATGCAGTAGAAATGGCAAACGTTTTAAAGGAAGCTGAATGCACTTTGACCCCAAGCATTTTCGGAAACGTCACGAGGGCATTTCAAGCGAACATCTCAACTACTAAAATTCCGGAATTCACACATGACAAATGTGGACGAATCGAGCTGTTATCGCAAGGGGGAGGAAATTGAACTACATCCCTATGCGTTTTCTAAGCATTTCGAGGGTTCTAAGTTTAATCAGTTTCCGAAATTCTGCTGTTCACAAAGAAACAACACACGATCCTTATCACCACAACCTGTCTCATGGAGACTACTTCCTTATCTGGTCATCTAGCAACGGACACGATGCTGATGAATCATCATGTGTCAGTTCTTGTGACGTTTCAAACACTGGGGACTGTTTCCTTATCTGTTCATCTCTCAACGAACATGCTATCGATTCTAATCAAAGCTTATTTTCAGGAAAATTCTTAGAGAAAAACGAAAGAACTTCATTATAATTAATTTTCATATCCTGAGAGAATAAAACTAAAATGTATTCGGTAAGAAATTCTTCATGGCTGAATTTTCCACATAAGGAATACGGAAAGTGAAAGAATTTAATCAGACACCTTGAAAGAATTCATCTCAGAATTAAAACCGCTTTTGAAAAAAAAAAAAAAAACCGAGTGAACTATGAAATACTTTGTTCTTCACATAAAGAAAACACAGCGTACGATTTCAATAATTCATTTTTGAAAAAACTGGGTGGTCCTGAAAAGGACCGTTAAGATTTTTTTTTTTTTTTTTACCAATAATAATATTCGTCTAAATCTCGTAAAATTTCCCCCACGTAATGACTTAGGTCAACTGAGTCCAGAAATGTTTCGTCTACTTTAGTATTTCGCTTCCGCTGGAGTTCTTTCAGATACTGTTCAGCTATTTTCTCAAAATTCAGTTGTAAAATAATTTTGGTCATGTTTATTTGATTGTCGTTGTCGTAGGAGATTTCCATTCCATTCATATCCGCTGTGTCATACATTGTGTCCACGAGAGTTTCTTCAAGTAGAAAAGAACCATCTTCATAATGTCGAAATATTTCTTTTGTGGCCTGTAATGCTTCCAAAGTCAAATTATTTTTTTCCAATGCTTTCTTAATTAAAGCTGAAAACGAAATGGAACGAAGAAACGTCTGTTGTATGACTCTTAACATAGTAGATTTCTTATCAGTCACTTTAGTCCAATGTTCACCACACAGAGAAATTTCAGTTTTCAAAATTTCACCATCCTGACCCACTTTTTCCTGAGTGAAATCCAATACATGGTGAAAATCTCGACTTGTGCATTCCACTGAGTGGGGATTCATTCTCATAAAAGAAGTCAACGGTTCTAAACGATGAGCCACTGTAATATTTCCACTGAAAACGTAATCATATTTCGCAGGCTTGCGACTTTTAACAACATCACGCAGAAAGACAAAGCTGTCTAGAAGTTCAAACCATTCAACACCCTTCAAAGCGATTCCCATAGCTGTAGGAACGTATAAGTCACCGATGCAAATATATTTTCGGACATGAATCTGTAATTCTCCATCAAAACAAAATATCCGGATGAATCGATCGTCTCCTAAAGGAAAGCAATTTTCAGGCATTTCATTCTTCCTAAAGATGATGCGATTTTCATCGTGTAATGCTATGGACGATTCCATTATAAAATTTTCAAGAAACACAAAAGACGACCACTCTCCTCGACCGATCGAGTTCAACTGATAGAAACTTAAACCCCTACGTCAATCATCCACCTTGTTAGGAATGGACCATAACGATCATGTGACCTGGGAAGAGAACCATTCCTGAGGCGGAACATGAATCAATAGGAACGAAATCTCGTCCATCGATGCATTTCGTCGTCTAAATTAAAAAAATAATAATAATATTGCAACGTTTATAAAAAAAAAAAACGTAACACCCCACGAAAGCTCTAAAAATATAAGTTTAATAAAACAAATTCGAGGAAACAAAAAATATTGGAATGGACAAAAAAAAAAAAAAAAAACTTCCTCCAAAATTTTGACAAAAGTCCAATAAATCTCCCGAGAAAAACATAAAGTTCCAAGAAGCACCGTCAGGGGCAGCACATCGAGTTGACATCCCCCTATATCTACCCCTTTCCCACTCGGTCGTTGCCATCCCTCAAAAGATCCATTGAAAGTTCCAAGAAGCACCACCAGGGGGCAGCACATCATGGGGACGATCACGTGATAAAAATTCTGACTCGGGGGCAGCTGGGGCAGCCGGGGACAGCCTCGTGGACAGCCGGGACAGCCTCGTGGACAGCCAATGTTAAGTCTATGGAGGGCTGTCTCTGTGCCAGAAGTCTCCCTTTTCCTCTACTGACGAGGCACCCCTCTGATCAATTGTCGTTTGAGATCCTTAGCCCATAAACACTGCAGTTTCATCCATAGCAATCATGTTGTAGAGTTGATATTTAGAAAAGTCGATGCCATCAACAAAGGATTTGAAAGCAAGTGCAGTTTAATAACTTCAGTATCTTCCAGCTTGAACACTGTTGTCTATCTTCTTAGAGATAGTTCATATTGCTGAAGGAAGCCATACAGCCAGTGTTGTGATGTTTTGAATTCTTCTGGGGATATTTCTACCTGTGGTGCCATTGCAAGGGCAAATGCTTGAATACCAGCCCTGCGCCTTTGGTCTTCTGTCAGCAATCCATTCACAGATGATGTCTTCCAACTCAGGAAATAGTGGTTGACGACCTGATCCACACTTGCGCTTCTTAGCATTTCCCTCGTCCACCTGTTGCAGGGCCGTAGCCAGGGGAGGGCCACGCGGGGCTGAGCCCGACCTGTGTTTCCTTTTGCCCGTCCTAGAGACTCACACAACAATATAGTGCCCGATCTTTTTCACATCTTTTGCCCGATTACTTTATATCCTTCGCCCGATCTCAATCATCAGCCGCCCCTCCCAACTTGCTTGTCTGTCTGTCTACGGGCCTGACCTGTTAACTGAGGTTATCGTACTCTGATCGCCATTTTCGGACCATTCGGAGATCCAACTTAATTCTTCTCTCTGCAGAAAGCCGTAAGATTTTTGCCCCGGGAGTTCTCCACGATTCCTTTCTTGTACTCGACGGAATAGCTCTTTCTTTTTGCACTCATCTTGTCTGGGAATCAAAATATTATTCCCTTTAAATCTACCATTAAATCAAGTGTTAATTGAAGACTGTGTTAATTGTTAATCGACACAGGAGTGGTAACAAAAGTGATGACAGTTAAAAATGTACGTCCGGCCCTAAAATATTAACTCTCTGACTTTTAAAGAATTATTTCAGTCACCGTTGCCAACACAATAACTTGGACAGGGACGAACCCTTTCGTAATCCATTGAAGACGGTTAGAACACTTCTTACTTTTTCTTTGAGTTCGCATGTGCCCCCCTCCCCCCCTCATTTCTATTTCTAAAAACACACACCGCCGTCCGCCTGTTGATGATGAATAACTTTTCCGCCAAAGATAGCGTTCACCGGTAAAGTTTCCAACGTCGGATTCCCTTTTCGGAACTGGATGCAACTGCCGAACAAAAGACGGCTTCTTTTCATCTCCCGCTAGCTCACTGAACCAAACTGAATGCAGGCGCCATAATTACAAAAACCATATCCACGGCTCAGTTCACAGTCAATCGGCTTTCTTTCTTATTCTGGATATTCAAGGCAAATTAAGCTCATGAACAGGGTATCCTCCAGTCCAGTGATTTTGGCACTCGCTTCAGTTTGTTTTTGAACAGTGATAGGCTGCCTGATTACGGTACTACGTATCGTAACTGGGGCTTATTTTCAGGGTATGGCTTATATTACGAGCATTCGGAAAAATCATGCTAGGGCTTATTTTTCGGTTGGTCTTACTTTCGGGGAAATACGATACCTGCGATGAGTTGTTCTCGTAAACGTGTTGAACTGCATTTAATCGACAGATGGCAGCACATGTTTGATACACTGGATGATCTTCAGTTCCACAAGATTTGACACGGTAATTAACTTATTCTTTAATATTTATTTATACCTGGGGCGCAGGAGTTCCTGAAGCACATGGGCGCGCGTACGTGATTCTGGACGGTAGGAGATCCAACGGAGGTGACTGGGACAATGCCCCCTAAAAACAGACATTTTAAATGGTCAAGATCGTAAATACTTAATATGTTTACTTTTTGATTATAGTAATAAATGCACGGATTTACGTAAAAAAAAACAACAATTAAAATTTTTTGTGAATTTGGAGATTAAATGTTTGTTCTACTTCAGAAGGAGAGAGAGGACAGAAAGGGAAAAAAACGGGGGGGGGGGGGATTTTAACTAATTATGAAAAGCAATGGGTGCATATGCGTAATTAGGCATTTCTGCACCCGGGCACACCACAAAATATTGCGCCCCCCTTCCCCCGATGTCTTTCTATTATATACAGTATATATCATCGTCGTCATCATCGAAAGGCCATAGCCAGGAATTCCTTTCGGGGGGGACTAAAATTTTTTATCGATGAGGTACTCGTTCCATTTGATGATTGAATGGAAACTAAAATTTTCTAGTTTACAGTTCAGAAAGCTATACCAACCCTTCCTTCTCCCACCCATTTTTGGGATGAATGGTAAAATTTTCCTCATAAATGTGCATTACTTGTAAAAATTTCGCCTGTAAATTTGTGATAATCATAGATCAACCTCAACAGGAGGTAATTCCTTTAGATAACTGTTTTTTAATGGAAACAAAAACCTTATTAATTGAAGTTCAATTGCGAAAATTTGGCTGGGATTTCGGGGGTCCCTAATAATCCTCTCCCCTTGGCTACGGCCATTCACTATCAGCCATTAACAATCCATTGCTGGATTAAGGTCTCCGTAAATTTCTTCCACAACTTTCTGTCTTGAGCCAGTCTCTTCTTTTGTCATACTGACTGTTTCTACGGCTTTTCCTAATTGTTCAGATCGGACTCTTAGTACCACATCAAACAAACTGAATGCAGCTCGAAGTCGTGGTTCGAAGTCACAGTAATGTTGAATAGCCCCAGAGAATCTTCAGCAATGTCAACGATAAATTAATAACAAGGAACTGTACACCAACTATACTCAAATTAGTACAACTGTACTAGTAATCCGAATTTTTTGGCGTAGAATAGAAATAAAAGTTTCCAGAAAGAAAAAAACTTTTATTTCTATTCTACGCCAAGAAATTCGGATCGCTAGTACAGTTGTACTATTTTGAGAATGTGAACGATATTCTTCTCTTGCAACGTAAGCAAAAACGCACCTTCATTTTTGAATGTGAGCAACTGATATCTCTTGAACATTTTGAGAAAGAAATGTAAAATATCTTCGAAACTGGTGAAGTATATTATAAGCAAATTCTGTAATGACAAAATATGGCGTGAAAAAACTGTAGCAGAAGCTGGTGCAAAAGTTTCAATTACAATTTTAATCAGATTGTAAGCAGTGGGTTTTACGGCCTCTCTAAGTGATGTATTCAGGCATCTTCTAGGGGGTGCTTAGCCCCCGAAAATCAATCACCCCTCCCCCTAGTTTTTTGGGGCGATCTTCTCTTATATTTAGTCTAATTGCTTTCGTTTATAGCTGAATAATTGGAGAAATTAATTAAAAAAACTTAAGAAAATGAGGCAAAATATTATAATAATAAAAAAAAAAAACCACCCACGTGGACTTCAATCAGAAATTCCTATCATCCTTCAATAAAACATTAAATAGCCCTCGCTGGAGGGGTGAATTTTCAAGCACTGGCAACTTGGACTACTTCCGCAATAAAAACCTAATTCCACAGAGAACGAATGTTTGCAAAGCATTACATCATCATATTTTGGAAGCTGGCATCTCAGCTTTATTTCAGTATTCTGGATGCCGACTTTCCATGTATGCGGTTAAGCCTTAGTATAGCAAACGTGGCATTAGTGCTTCCAATACAACAAAATATTTACTACGTAATTTTTAACAATGGCAAATTACTAGAAATTGTTCCAATAAAAAGTTGTTGTTTTTTCCTTTATGTGGGTGGTTTACACTCTGGAGCAAAAAAATCGAGGCATCTCAAACTGGTATCCAAACGGTTAGTTAGGTTTTTTTTTACTACTATGTGCTAATCTAAATAAAGGGACTGAAACTAAACGGCAGGGAAATGGTTTACACAATACGTTTTCAGGTAACACTGTAATGATTCCTTAATAATAAGAAATAGGTTTGTAGTAAGACGAAGACATTTTTACCACTGTAACGTATACTCTAGATTCACTTTCCTTTTGATTTTTACTATCTCTGGTTATTTTATTTTACTATGTAAATTATCTTCTTACTGAACAAGATGTTATTTCTCCCACTGAATGTGATCTGGCAATGAGTGTAAGTCACGTGGTGGTAACCAGTATAAGTAGGCGCGTTCAACGATACGTAGGGAGCGCGTTTGTTTATGTGAGTGAGCTGTTGTTTATGTGTCAGAGAGCTGTTGTTGTATGGTGAGAGCTTTGTTTCGTGTGTAAAGAGATCTTCGTTTATGTGAGAGGAACTTCGTTATATGTGAGAGCCAGATATCGAGTAGTTGTGTGACCGATGAAGTGAGTGTGGATAAATAACAGAAGGTGCCTAATAAAAGATTGTCTTAGTAAGTACGTTTTTCTCAGTTCATAGTTTTGTCAGACCTCTGTCTGGCTGTTAGGTTTATTTCATTAGTTGATTATTATTAACAACCAGCATAAGACTTTATTCATCTTAATTACTACTACAACATTACTAGCAGTTAAAAGCTTGTTCATTATTATTACTACACTACTAGCAGGAAAGTTTATTCATGATATAATTAACAAACAACAAGCACACAACAACCATTAGAAGAAGCTTATCAGTAGAAGAAGCTGTATTCATTATAATTTGTAGAAGAAGCATTGAATTCATTATCATCATCATCATCATTGTCAACCATTATCAATCCACTGCTGGACGAAGGTCTCCCCAAGTTTCTTCCACAACGGTCTGTCTTGTGCCAGTCTCCTCCATGTCACTCCCGCATACTTTCGAATTTCATCCACCCATCTTCCATGTGGTCTTCTTCTGGGTCTTTTCCTGTCCCTTGGAATCCAATCTAAAATTTCAGCTGTCCATCGATGGTCTGTTCTTCTGGCAGTATGTCCAGCCCATTGCCATTTCAGGGATTTAACTCTGAACATGATGTCTTCCACTCTTGTCATTTTTTGGAACCACGTGTTCCTCTTCTTATCTCTCCTGGTTACACCAAGCATGCACCTCTCCATGCTGCTTTGAGTTGTCTGCAGCCTTTGTATGTCTCTTTTAGCTAAAGTCCACGTCTCTGCACCATACGTAAGCACTGGAAGGATGCATTGATCAAACACTTTTCTTTTAAGACATAATGGCATATTGCTCTTGAAAATTATGCTGTTTCTTCCAAAAGCTCTCCAGGCAAGTTTTGTACGCCGATTAATTTCTTCACCAATGTGACCCTCACTTGATATCTGCTGTCCAAGATAAACGTACGTGTCTGTTATCTCCAGCTCTTCTCCATCAATCGATAAATCATCATTTCTTGTAAAAGCATTGTACATCACTTTTGTCTTTTGAAAGTTCATTTTTAATCCCACTTCTTTACTCTTGTCAGCAAGTTCCTGGATCATACTCTGTAGCTCTGATGGGGTAGTTGCAAAAATGACTATGTCATCAGCAAAACGAAGGTGGGTTAGATAATCTCCATTAATCTTTATCCCTTTGTTTACCACTCCTAATGTTTTAGGGTTTAGGTGGAGGGGGGGCATTTTCCCCTGCCCAGCGTTGTCTTACTATCATCCTTAATATTTTAACACCACCCCAAGGTGAAATCCGTGGTGCATTACTGAATTAAAGCAAAGTTATAATATTTTTACATTTTTAGTCATTTTTTCATTTGCGATGTACGAACATAAGAACATTTTTACACTATATTTAAAATTTTTATCATCATCATCATCATTGTCAATCATTATCAATCCACTGCTGGACGAAGGTCTCCCCAAGTTTCCTCCACAACGGTCTGTCTTGTGCCAGTCTCCTCCATGTCACCCCTGCATACTTTCGAATTTCATCCACCCATCTCCTATGTGGTCTTCTTCTGGGTCTTTTCCTGTCCCTTGGAATCCAATCTAAAATTTCGGCTGTCCATCGATGATCTGTCCTTCTGGCAGTATGTCCAGCCCATTGCCATTTCAGGGATTTAACTTTGATCATGATGTCTTCCACTCTTGTCATTTTTCGGATCCACGAGTTCCTCTTCTTATCTCTCCTGGTTACACCAAGCATGCACCTCTCCATGCTGCTTTGAGTTGTCTGCAGCCTTTGTATGTCTCTTTTAGTTAAGGTCCACGTCTCTGCACCATACGTAAGCACTGGAAGGATGCATTGATCAAACACTTTTCTTTTAAGACATAATGGCATATTGCTCTTGAAAATTATGCTGTTTCTTCCAAAAGCTCTCCAGGCAAGTTTTGTACGCCGATTAATTTCTTCATCAACGTGACCCTCACTTGATATCTGCTGTCCAAGATAAACGTACGTGTCTGTTATCTCCAGCTTTTCTCCATCAATCGATAAATCTTCATTTCTTGTAAAAGCATTGAACATCACTTTTGTCTTCTGAAAGTTCATTTTTAATCCCACTTCTTTACTCTTGTCAGCAAGTTCCTGGATCATACTCTGCAGCTCTGATGGGGTAGTTGCAAAAATGACTACGTCATCAGCAAAACGAAGGTGGGTTAGATAATCTCCATTAATCTTTATCCCCTTGTTTTCCCAGCTCAGCGACTGAAAAACACCCTCCAATGTGGCATTAAAGAGCTTCGGAGATATGGTGTCACCTTGTCTCACTCCCTTTCCAATTTTTACGTGTGTTGTATTTTCAAACAGCCTAATCTTTGCACTTGCATTTTCATAGATGTTATTAATAATATTAATGTATGCATCTTCAATACCGCAGGTTTTCAGAGCCATTGTAACTGCTGATGGTTTCACCGAATCAAAGGCTTTTTCATAATCGATAAAAGCCATGCACAATGGAAGTTCATATTCCCTCGCTCTTTCAATTAGTTCTCTCAGCACGTGGATATGATCTATTGTGCTGTAGCCACTCCTGAATCCAGCTTGTTCTCTCGGTTGAGCCATGTCTAGTGCTACCTTCAAGCGGTGTGAAAGAACTTTAGTGAAGATTTTATAAACTACTGATAGGAGGCTGATAGGTCTGTAGTTTCCGAGATCCTTAATGTCACCTTTCTTATGTAGTAGGATCATTGTAGCGGTGTTCCAATCCTCAGGAATCTTTCCTTCATTAAGGCATCGAGTGAAAATTTGGGCGAGTACTGTTTCGATTTCTCCACTTGCTTCTTGTATGATGTCTACAGTAATTCCATCTTCTCCTGGAGCTTTTCCTCGCTTCATGTTCTTGATTGCATGTGCAACTTCTGCTGGAAGGACTGGAGGAACTCTGGTACTGGTATCTTTCATGATGTCTGGAGTGCATATATCATCCCTTTCATATAATCTGGAGTAGAAATCTTTCACTCTTGTCAAAATTTCGCCTCTATTTCTTGTTACAGAACCATCTTCTTTTCTCAGTGCCATAATCTGTTTTCTTCCCTTACTGAGATGTCCCTTTGCTATCTTTAGGCTTTGGTTGTTTTCAATTGCTTTCCTCACTAGTTCACAGTTGAATTTCCTTACGTCTTCAGTGATACTTTTTCTTACTGTCTTGCATAGCTCTATATATTCCACTTTGGAAGTCACATCTTCTTTAGTTGTCCTCATCTCTCTTCTTTTTTGCATCAACATTTTGGTTTTTCCTGATAATTTGTTCACATGCAACTTGTTCTTAGACCCAGCTAATTTTGTTGCTGTTTCCATAAGAGCTTTGGTTACTTTTCTGTTAACTTCAGAGATGTCCACTTCTTCCGATGTTAGGCCTTCTAAAGCAGAGAACCTGTTCTTCAGTTCTAACTTGAAGGTATTATGGTGTTTTTTAAGGTTGGTTATGTCAATAGATTTTGTTTGTCTTATGAGCTTGCCACGTTCAAGTTTAGTGTTGAGGTGCATCTTACATCTCACCAATCTATGGTCACTACCTGTGTTGAACTTGTTTAGCACACTGCAGTCTTCTATGACGAATTTTTTGTTACACATAATAAAATCAATTTCACTTGTCGTCCCATTTGGATGTCTCCATGTCCATTTCCTGTGTGGCTTTTTCTTGAAGAAGGAGTTCAAGATGAAAAACCCTTCTGCCTCTGCAAACTCAACGAGAGTATTTCCACGCTGGTTTCTGTTGCCATGACCAAATTTACCTACTGAAGTTTCATTCTGTTGCCGTTGCCCTATTTTTGCATTGAAATCTCCCATAATTATTTTCAAGTGCTGCTTACCTTTATTATTTAGATGACAAATTTCCTCATAAAATTCTTCAATTTCTTCTTCAGGATGACTTGTGGTGGGTGCATAAGTTTGAATAATCTGAGCCTGGTATCTTTTCGAGAGTTGGATAACAAGTCGTGCAACTCTGTCAGAGGAACTTTCAACTTCTACAACTTTATCCTTCAGTTTCTTGTTTATTATAAATCCCACACCACTAGTTCTGCCAGTATCTGTCCCACGATAGTAGAAGAGATGTCCACTTTTCAGTTCGATGAGATCTTCTCCTTTTCTCCTTACCTCACTTAGCCCCACGATGTCCCACTTGATCCTTTGTAGTTCCTCTTCCAATTCAAGAAGCCTTGAATCAGAAGATAGGGAGCGTCCATTGTAAGTAGCCAAGGTCAGCATCAGATAGCAGCCTAGTCCGGTCCTCCGGGGATTCTTAGCACCCTCTGCCTTCATGTCGCACTGGCCGCTGCCTTGGCCAGGTACATTCCAGCTGCCGGAGGCTGAGGGCCAAGATTTAAGTTGTGGAATCATTTTGGAGGGGTTTGGCCATAACTCACCACGCTGGCCAAGCGGGTTGGTGAGTGTGGGATAGAATTTCCTCTAATCCCGATGGTATAGTTATACCGCTATGGGCGGTCGTCAGAGCCCCTTTAGTGGGAACAGGATGCACCACGAGAAGGTGGGGTTGACATTTGTCAAGGAGAGGCTGTGATGTTACGCATTTTATACATATTAATATATATATAAATAACAAAATTGTGTTTATATGTATATAATCAGTCAACAAAATTTCAGCCCCCTCAAAATTCGTAATTGCCCTCCTCCGGACTGCAACATTGCCCTCTCTTGAACTGCGCCTTGTGAAGTCGTCCCGCTTGCTGTGCTTTAGTTAAGCCTCTGAATGGGTGCGCTGTGTTTAATGTAATATTTCTACAAACTTCCCAGAGAAATTAGTAAGACGATGAATGGGGCAGGAACGACTTGATGAAGTGAAGTAAATGGAAGTCCTTTTCAAAAGAAGTGAGGATCGTGCATTGCGAAAGCATGAACTAATATGTTAAAGAGAAATAAATTAACGGTCATATTGCTCAGGAATGATTCAGCTGGCAATTTTTCTTGTAAATTAAGTTGTCCTAATAGAAGGGCTCAAATTTATTCCGAATAAAAGGGCTCAAATTTCTATTGAAAGGTCCTATTCCTACCCAGACTTAATATTTAAAAACCAAACAGCTCGTTTCCTCGCAATGCATTCAACGTTCGTGACTGCCACGGAGGAACCTCAGGTTCGATCCTAGGCCGGTACGAACGCTCGAACCACTAAATATCCGCCATGTGTCGGATGGGCACGTTAAGCTGTCGAAACCCGGGTACTGGCCCCCCGGTAATAAATAAGGGCGTCTTCCTTTCCCTTTCTACATCACTTCCGTGACACTTTCCTATCGGACACTCTAGCCCAAATCTCCTAGCTTCGTATTTCTAAGGGTTGTTTAAGACCTGGGGTCAGACACTCCCTTCCTAAAATCGTCTACATATGATCTGATCTGATCCTCGCAGTGCAGGCAACTGAACGCCAGGAAAATATGCTGATTCTTCAGTTGTTTTTCCTACTTTGTGATTTAAAATTTAGCCCTATGTATTGCAGTATGTCGTTGAGTGGGCTAATGAATTCTCGGTGTTCCTTTGTCTTGGACAATTCTGAAGCATCTAGTGTATCGTTTTTACACAGGACAAAATTTTAAAATGAGCATTAATAATTATTTTTTTATATCTTTCTGAAAACTTTTAACGCAATATTAAGAAAAAGGGAAAAACAAAGAAAGAAAGAAAAGATAATTACCCGAGACGATTTAATGTCTCTTTACATTGGCGTCGGAACTATTTTTTGACAAAGGGGCAAGATATAGGATATGCATAGTGGATATGCATATTTTGGTCAGATCATAAAACGTATTTTGGTGGTGTAAAACAAAACAGGATGCAGCTGACGCAGGTCTGTTCCAAGCTTTTTATCTGGGAGGGCGAAACTTGAAATAATTACGCCCCTTCGAGTTCAAAATGACGTGTCTTCGAGTTCCACTCAAATAATACGTGGTTTTTACTTTCTCGCACACTGCCGTTATAGGAAAATACAGTACTAAAACAGTTCAAACGTCGCACTTCAGGTTTTTGACATAACTTTATTAAAAATGTCGAAACTTGGTAAATACCTAAGAACCACACATTGTAATTACCAAGTACAGCGTAAACTTTATGTAAACGCCGACAACACAACACTCCACAGAAATGCAGAACGAAAAACAAACCAGCGGGAACGAATCATTGGCCCTCCAAGGAGATTAAGAGCAACGTACGTCACAAATTAAACATCCAAAAATATTATTTTACCAGTTCAAAAAAATTACATAGTGTCTGGCATAATGTCTTCTGTTACATGGTGTCCTCTTCCCAAAGCCTCAAAGAGATTAAAAGCGACCTACGTCACGACCATATGTGAACTACAGGCGTACACTATATACAGGGGCGGGTTTACCATTGGGCCAACCTGGGCCATGGCCCAGGGCGCTGCACATAAAGGGGCGCCAAAATTTTGAGAATGCATGCGCCACAAGTCGTTTTATGTCCTCCCCCTTCCAAAAAAAAAAAAAATATATATATAATGAAATGGGATTTTTCATTTATACAAATTATAAACTGAGTAGTATAATACCTTTAATACTTAAGAAAATATTAAATGGTTTTAGTACATTCGATGTGTTTAATTATTGAAAATAATAATGAATTCTGAAAGTGAGTTCAGTAAGACTCAGGAGCCCCCGAGGAAGTTATTTCTTCCTGCTTCCTGGCAAGGTCAAAACTCAGAAGAGGGCATAGAAAGGGGTGCATTACTTTCAACGGGGAACAAGATTGGGAGGCTAGCGGAGGGGCATTGCATTGGCGCATAGTTTTTACAAGGCATTATATAATCTGAGCATGAGGACAGCCCTGGGATGTGGATTGAAAGACCCGAATCGGACTCCATGAATTCAAGGTCAAGGCCCCAGGGTATTGTGGGTGACAAGAGAGGACGGAGTACTAGTTAAAATGGATTCCAATTCAGCTTATGACACCAGCTGCCTGCTTTGGGATTCAATCCCCTCCGCCCTGCCGTCAGTTTACATGCGTGTTTTCATTCTCGCTGTGTTCTTTTGGGAAATCATTACTATTAACCACCGTCAGCGAAAATGTCGACTACGAAGTTTTTTGGATGCGAAAATAGAAAAAGAAAGCTTAAAAAGATTGAAAAAGAAGGGCAACTGTTAAAAAAAATACCAAAACTAAAAAAAATTTTAAACTGGCAGAAGATGACACGGTAAGTGAAAAGAAAATGTAGTGTTTGGTTGCAAGATCTACCGATGAAGAAGTGAAGGAGCCAACTGAACAAGAACTAAGGGCGAAGAACAAATTTGTGAGTCTGAGGAAGATAAGTCTATAACGAAGTAAATTTCTCCGCCATTTTATCCGCGCCAGGATTCGAACCCGGGTCCCCTCATTCCGGAATAAGTTGCTCTACCAATTGAGCTACGCGGACGTTTTATTCTGATTCCTATCTGCCTTTATGTCGTGTGCGTCCTTCTGGCAGGTACGTCACATCTCCTGGTACGTTACATCATCTCCCCCATATTTTCTTTTTTTTTTTTTTTTCGAAGTGTTCGAGAAGGGATTCTCTTATTTTTCCTATCTCGCGGTGTGGAAATAAGAGATTTTGAACGGTCGGGTCATCCGCATAGTTCGGGCGCCATTATAACGAAGTAAATTTCTCCGTCATTTCTATCCGCACCGGGGCTCGAACCCGGGTTCCCTCATTCCGGAATAAGTTGCTCTACCAATTGAGCTACGCTGACGTTTTATTCTGATTCCTATCTGCCTTTATGTCGTGTGCGTCCTTCTGGCAGGTGCGTCACATCTCCTGGTACGTTACAAGTCTAACATAAATCTTGGAGGAAATTTTTAAGATGTTGAAGGAAATGAACTTTTGTTACATCATATGATATTAGATCCTGCTAAATGGAAAGTACACGATTCATTTGTTGATTATATTACAGAAAAAAACCTCCGAATCAAATTTTAAACGAAATAGATTTTACAGTTTGAAAAAGATTTTATAGTGATCGATTTAGATCTGCCTCAAAGGGTTATTTTACAACCGTCTTCAAAATGGTGAAATTAAAAGAAGAGAATGGCTATTGTATTCTGAGTCAACTGGACGTGTTTTTTGTTTACCATGTAAACTGTTTGCAAAGCGAGAGAGTTCTTTCTAAAGTACAGGTTTCAATTATTGGAAACACGAACCCCTTATACGAGCACATAGTGTTTGATTTGAGCACGTAGATTCTGTAAAGTGTTTCATTACACGTGCAGAGAATAGTTGAAAATTGATTCTGCTGTAATTAAGAACTGATGAATGAGAAAAATGATTGGAAAGCAGTACTTTTACGGATTATCGAAGTCATTTGTCTTTCCGTGGATTAGCATTTCGTGGTAATGGAGCGAACGACAAGTTAGAGAATAATAATAATGGCAATTATCTAGGTATCCTTGAACTGATAGGAAAATTTGACCCTTTTCTGGAGCAACATTTGAAAATTTTTGGAAATAAGGGAAGTGGAAATGTTTCATACCTTTCGAATTTCATTAATGGCCTTATCAGTTACTGACGCAATAGTTAAAGAGTTGAAGTCGAGCAAATATTATTCTATTATTATAGACTCCACTCCAGATTTGTCAAAAGTTGACCAGTTGACTGTTATTTTTCGTTATGTTCTGAACAATGGACAACCCGTGGAACGATTTATTTGTTTCTTGCCCAACACTGGTCATAAAACAGAAGACATGGAGAAGGCTTTATTGAAGCTGTTACAAGATTTAAAAATAGATGGTAAAGACTGCAGAGGCCAAAGTTATGACAATGCGAGAAATATGTCAGGTGAATATTCAGGTCTCCAAGCTCGATTAAAAAGTCAAAACAGTTTAGCCTACTATATTCCATGCGCAGCACACTCTCTTAATTTGGTTGAGAAATCCGCAGCGGAATGCTGCCTTGAAGCTACATCTTTTTTTATGTTCGTACAGGAAATATACAACTTTTGGTCATCTTCGTCACATAGGTGGCAAATCTTGAAGACAAGTCTTCATGATAGTTCTGAGCTTCACAGCGAATCTGGATCGCAATCGCCACTTCTTATACCCAAAACGTTATGTGAAACCCGATGGTCAGCAAATGTTGATGCATGCAAGGCCTTACGCTTTAGTTATTCCTGCATTAGAGATGCACTTCAAGACTTCGCCGAAAACACCGGTGAAAAATTAGAAGCAAGAGTAGAAGCAGAGGGATTATTAAATAAGATGAATTTGTTAGAAATGGGCATTCTCTTAGAGCTTTGGAGTGATATTTTTACAAAGAATTGATAGTTGCAATAAAACACTGCAGAAAGTGAATATTGGCCTTTCAGTTGCTGTAGAACTGTACGATTCACTTATTAAATATTTAAGTATTCTCCGGAATAAATTTGATAAGTATGAGGAAGATGGGAAACTTTTGTCTCAGTGCGACGAATATAAGAAAAATGTTACTAGAACCCGTTGGATTAAACTACAATTTCAAGAGATGGATGGCAATAGAGAAACTGTTTTCACTGGAAAAGAACATATGCGAATATGCGTTTTCCATACGATCATTGATAATTTGGTGCAGCAGTTGAAACGTCGACGAGATGCGTATTCCGATGTGGGGAGCATGTTTGGGTTTCTAACGCAATTATCAGATGTTGATGAGACAACAGTATCTCAAAAAACAAGAAACCTACTGACAGTTTACTCTCAGGATTTAGGCCCAGAATTTGAACAAGAATGTCTTCATTTCCAGAAATTTTCGAATGATTTAGATAGACAAGCAGTGACAGATTCAAGTGTTAGTGTTCCTGTTGAGGATATGCTGAAATTGATTAGGGAAAAAAGAATTGATTCAACTTCTCCGAACTTTGATGTTATCCTAAAGATTTACCTATGTATACCCATCACTAATGCCTCTGGAGAAAGTTTTTCTCTTTTGAAAATCATCCACAATTATTTGAGGACATCTAGTTTTCAAGAAAGAACGAGTGAATTGGCAACTTTGTCACTTAATTCGAACATTGTAGAAACATTAACATTTGATGATATAGTAGAGGGTTTTGCCTCAAAGAAATCGAGAAAAAAATATTTTAGCAGTGAGTAATTTTACTATATATAAGTTATGTTCATTCATTTCTTCTATCTCTCAGTCCACTTAATCGATGTACAATAAACATTGGTAGCAGCACTATCATTATATTTTTAAAAAATTCTAAAATTAATATTGCATACGTTGTAAATTTAAATCCAAAATTTTGCAGGCAAATGTTTCAGAAGTCTGTTAAAAAAACCATTTCATTTGTAAATATAAAAATTTACTGTGAAATGATGTTTTAAAATTATGCGAATTAAACTTGTGAGAAAATGACATTTATAAATTTTTATTTCAATGCCCAGTTTTAAATAATACATGTGCTAAAAATTCTACAGGTTTGGGTTGTTCTTGAGAAAAAATCTATATGTATTATGCATGATAAAAAATCTATATGTAATATGCATGATAAAAAATCTATATGTAATATGTAATTTAAATATGAAATTCTAATCGGCCTCAAATTTCTTACAATAAGTTTACTTAGGGGCGTCTGATTTTTCTTGGTCCAGGGCGCTGTAATGCTTAAACCCGCCCCTGACTATATATATATATACTAAAGAGCAAAGCCGAATACATAAGAAAAACTTTACAATTTAAAACGAAAGTTGCAAAACAACCTGCAGATCAAAACGCGCAACGCAGCAGTTATGAAAATTCAGAATTCACATTCTATTTAGAAGAAACTGAAGCTAAAAATTTTTTTTAAACTCATACCAAGTACAACATAGAAAAGGTTATGTATTGACCGGTGTAAGTGTAAAAAAAAAAAAAAAAAAAAAAAAAAAAAAAAAAAAAAAAAAAAGAACAACTGAATGCAGAAAGTGTCGAGAATACTGAGCCTTGGCTTTATCAAGGACCAGCAAAAACTCTGCATTTTCTCACTTCCACAAAGATATATACACACACACACACACATTGTGTACGTATACTATATACACTATATTGACAAAAGTCACCGGACACCTAGAGGAGAAACGCAACATAGCATTTAGTGACATACTGTACATCAGTACGGTGTCGGTCCTTGGCCTTAAAGCATGCACTGACCCTTCGAGACATGCTTTCGACAAGGTTTTGAAACACAGCGATAGGTATGCGCTTCCGTTCGGTACATAATGCTACCGCTAACTGTTGCTTAGTAATAGGCCTTGATTCCAACCTTCTTATGCGGCGCTCTAATTCATCCCATAGGTGCTCTATGGAATTAAGATCAGGGCTCTGTGCTGGCCAGTCCACACACGATACGGAATTATCGTCAAACCACGCCGTAACAGTCCTTGCTTTATGGCTCGGTACATTATCCTGCTGGTACCAACAAGGTTTGGTTCCAGAGTATACCCACAGAGTTAGTTGCGCATAATTGTCCAGAATATCAAGGTAGACGTGCTGGTTAACAGGTTCCTCCACGATAACCAATGGGACGGTACCATGCGACGAAAAACACCCCCACACGAGTACACTGCCAGGTCCAAACTTGACCGTAGAAACAGTACACTGCGGTAAATAGCGTTCCGCCGGCTGCCGCCATACCCACACACGGCCATCAGACTGATGAAGCGTGTATTTGGATTCAGCAGTCCATAGGACCCGTTTCCATTTATCTACGGTCCACGATAAATGTTCTTTACAACATGCTAAACGACGAGTATAGCATTCCAAGTGAAGAATGAAGGCATATGAGCAGCAGCACGACTACGGTAACCCATGAAATCAAGTTCTCTGCGAATGGCGCGTGTACATATCGAAGTTCCAGCATTTTTACTCACCTGTACACTGAGATCTTGTGCAGCACTCCGTCGATTAGCTTGTAACGACTCTTTTATGGCTTCGACGTCCTCTATCACTGATTTTCTTTGGTCTGCTGGTAACGTTTACTGCTTCAGGCACGCCATGTGTCTTCCACTTATTCAGTACATCCAAAACAGTTGACTTGGGTATGTTTAAACGCTTCCCGGTTTCTCTTATGGACAACCCACTAATATAACACCCAACAATCTTTCCTTTCTCAAAGTCAGTTCTCTCCCGCCGTGACATTTTCACTCCAACTTCACTGTGCGATATGATCGCGGTCAGCTGCAGGCTTGTTTTTATACCGTTAGCAGCTGTACCGCGCATCTTAACAACGCAACGGTTTTGTTCATTTGCTTTTGAAGGGGTGCCCGGTGGCCTTTGTCAATATAATGTTTATACAGCCGCCTCCAACAAGAATTCCTGGGTGCGCCACTGGAACGAATGAGTATCGGATAGTGAACATAGCAATTGGAAAAGCTTTAGGGGTAGCAATAGGAAAAATCCATTCAAGGTTAAACGCCTAAAGAACTTTCTGCGCAGAGCAGAAAATTAACTCTTCATCCCAATGACATGATCGGAAAGGTCATGGAGGTTAGTCATATCAGCATACTGTTTTCTGTGCCTCCATTCACTATTTTGGAAAATTCCCTTCATGGATAGGAGATGTTCACACCTCACATTGTATGTTACTCTGCACCCTGGTTAACTACATGTAGTACTGTATGAGACTAAATAAAGTCTTTAAAAAGAGAATACTGAACGGTGAAACTTCCTTTTTTTTCTAGTTACAATTTATATTTTTTACATCCCCCATAACATGAACTTACGCCCCTCAAATACTATTCTGGGAACGCCCTCCCTGTCCTCCCGGTAGCTACGGCCCTGCGCTGACATCATTTGAAAATGCTATTGATAAAACGATATATCGACAAAGATAAAACGATTATAGCGCTAAGTCTAAATTAATATGAAACTTGAATTTTTATATCTTATACAAGATTTTTCGATATAAAACATTTTACTCACATCATAAACGATGTCAAACTGTATTTATTTGGACATCTCTACATTACTATGTAATTCCTCAAGAACCGTACGGTAGCTCTTACGTACATCAAACAACATACGTACGTGTAAAAACATCTCAGTGCTTTCTTCCCCTCTCCTTTCTACTTCCTTTCTGTAAAAAGACATTTATTGTATTTAAATACAATATACGCTTCAGGATAGCTGTTTTTTGATAAGGCTCTTACTTTGTGAAACTTTATTTTGTCCTACTGGACAAGCTAGGATAGTTTAAAGTGGTTCCACCTAAAATCTCTGCCTTATGTTTCCAATGGTAAAACTTCTTTACATGTTTTCTTCGCAATTAAGGCTGTCTTTGAATGAGTGTTAGGCCCGTTTCACACAACCGGGTTTTTCCCGCAGAAGCAATAAATTACTCAGCTGTCCAACCGCTTCTTCTGAAGCCGTCTATAGAGTTCCCGTAGAAACTCTGTTGCGGTAGCCGCTGAGCTCCCACGGGGTTCGCTACAAACCGGACAACTGCGACACCGTCCGAATTTAGAGAAACACAGATGTAAGCCAAGACGTTCACACAGGCGGTCAACGGATTCACCGTTACTGCAATAAAACAATCACTCTTGTCAGAGGGGAGAGGAAGAAAGCGATGCTGCCAGGCGGGTCGATTGTCAATCACTTCGGGCTTGTGGATTGCATGAAAGAATGCCCACGGAAAAAACGCCCACTTTTCGAAAATAGGAAAAAAAACGCCCACGGAAAATATGCCCACAGAAGAGATGCTGACGGGAAAAATATGTGATCGACTGATAAGTTTATAAGTCTGTTATAAACGGTGTTCGGACAACTGGTCACAGACTGCTGGCCAAAAAACTGTCAGGGGTCATATAAAAATTGCGGTTTCTTGGCCACCTCACCTACATAACGCGAATATGGGAATGACGGAATGAAAACTTTTAGAAGAGGCCTAAACGTTAGTCCTAATATTATTTTTTGCCTGAGTAATACCGCAATATTAATAATTTGATGTGTAAAATATTTTCTGCAAACCTTACAAATACGAGAGGAAAGTTCGGATTGCACTGATGGACTGTAGAGGTTTTATGGTGTTGGCTTGAAAGCCGTGGTAGTCTTATGCAACATTTATTTAAAAGCATACAAATGATTCACCGTTGTCTTCAAGCCAACTGCTATACGATATTTTTCTAGAAACTACAAATAAAAAAATTATCTGCGAGTATGTGCAAACCCAGGAAACTTGTCGGGGGAGGGGGTGCTTAAAACCTAAAATATGAAATATAAAGATTTTCTGGTCTGATCGGGAGATTTTCCGCGTTTACAACCTACAATTCGTCCAATTATCTGAGGGTATCTGCTGCCTCAGGACTAGTCGGGGGGGGGGGGATACCAAAAGTGTAAAATATGAACAATTTCTCGTCCGATCGGGAGATTCTGAGCAATTAGCAGGTACAACTCGACACATTATCTGAAGGCATGTGAATGATGAAAATCTCTATTCTACACTTTTGGTATCCCCCCCCCCCCGACAGGTTTGCTCAGTAGGTTCATGCCCTGAGATAATGTCTCCAGTTGTAGTTTGTAAATGCTGAAAATCTCCCAATCGGACAAGAAATTCTATATGTTTTACAATTCTCATATAACCCCCCCCCCAGGTTTGCTGAGTAGGCACATGCACAGGTCTGGGGATTTCTTAGCCCTTCGTCTGTGTAGAGACTTCCCCCACAATGAAGAGAACGTTTATCACACCGCCATCTTACTTTTCCTTTCTTGAAGGAATGCTTGATGTACATAAAACCATCATAAGCAACAGACTGTCCGCCTTTCTGATTCACTGCAATTTCCATTTCTTAAAGAACAGTGCATAAAGTAGGAAAAAAAATCAGAATACAGTAGCTGGTGAACAAAACAAGCATATACTGAGAAGGATTGCTAATACACTGTAGTGAGGGAAATGTATATTACACCAGTGAGAATGTGTGTTAATGCGTATTTTTCTTTACACTGGGAAGAAAAGAAGTATGCCAGTAACTTGATACTCCTCACGGGGAAGACACACCCTGACCGCTGAGCAACCGATAAATTTAAATGAAATATATCGCTTGTTATTTGGGGTGCGGTCGCTGGCAAACGTTCCAGCTGCAAAGCACCACTTTGACGAAAGGCAGATCCCCCCCCCCCTTCCGCTCGCCGTAGAAAAGAGACAAGAGTGGAAAGGAAGCAGATTACACAAAGTTATATCTGTACATTGCGGCTTTTACGAAAATCGCTTTTACAATTAAATGCATTATACTTTACAAGTATTTATAAATAAAATAATCTGACTTTTAATGATTTCCCTTTTTAATTGATATAGTTAAATAATAAACATGCATAGTTTATAATGAATTAAGCTTTTATAATGGTAGTTGTTATGTAGTAGTTATAATGAATAACGTTAACTGCTAGTAATGTTGTAGTAGTAATTAAGATGAATAAAGTCTTATGCTGGTTGTTAATAGTAACACTTAATGAAAGAAACCTAACAGCCAGACAGAGGTCTGACAAAACTATGAACTGAGAAAAACGTACTTACTAAGAAAACCTTTTGTTAGGGAAACTCCTGGTATTATCCACACACTTCACGGGTTACACAAATACTCGATATCTGGCTCTCACATATAACGAAGTTCCTCTCACATAAACGAAGCTCTCTTTACACCAAACGAAGATCTCTTTACACCAAACGAAGATCTCTTTACACATAAAACAAAAGCTCTCTCTCTACGCACATAAACAAAGCTCTCTTAGGTATCGTTGAACGCGCCTATTCATACTGCCTACGACCACGTCATGACTTACACTCGTTGCCACATATCATTCAGCGGGAGAAATAACATCTCGTTAAGTAAGAAGATAATTTACATAGGAAAATAAAATAACCAGAGATAGTAAAATCAAAAGGAAACTGAATCTAGAGTATACGTTACAAGTTTTATAAAAATTAAGACCTTACTTTAAAAAATAAGAATAGTCACAAATTTATTACAGTAAAGCCGAACTGGAATTTTTTACGAAAGTAGCTACTCTACAGTAGGAAGTTGAAAATTAACAATCTTATTTGGTTCTTCACTAGGCCACCCGCGGCCCTTAAGTCATAAGTCCTAGGCCTTGGCCTATTTAACAGTTTTTATTCTAACGATGTTATATTCATAACGTTTACGTAACACATCAAATTATTAATATTGCGGTATTACTCAGGCAGAAAATAATATTAGGACTAACGTTTAGGCCCTTCTAAAAGTTTTCATTCCGTCATTCCCATATTCGTAAAATTTACATAACAAGTATTGTCAATAATCAAACAGAAGTCATCGCTCTTTCTACGTTTATAAGTGAGTCACGGAAAAATTCTCAGTGGCCGCCACCAGGAATCGAACTCAGGGTCTTCCAGTTACGCGCCGGATATGCTTCCACTACACCACAGCTATTCCTATTCCACGTCAAATGTCTGTATTAATTGTCAATAATATTGCGCTTCTACTTATGCACCATACATTCAATCCATACATTAATTAATAGGCCGTAGGCCTAAGCCTATTCAACACTTTTTTCTTCGCCTGTGAATTAATTAAGTAAAAGAAAAATATTGCAAACTTGACATGTTATGTAAATATTTAGTACCTACGTAAAAGTGCAGCGTTATTAAAAAATCCCACCTTAGGGTCCTTTTCCGAACATACATGAATTATGCTGTAATTCTCGCCTGGCTTACATACAACGTTTTCTCGAAATTTGTTTGGAGTTCCCAATTCAATTCTCAATGTAGGCCAAAAATCGATAGTACTTATAACCCCCCCCCCTCACCCTTGAACTTTTGTTGCCAGTTGTCCGGTGGCCAATTCTCCTACTGCACCCATTTTCGTTATGTAGGTGAGGTGGCCAAGAAACCGCAATTTTTATATGAACCCTAACGGTTTTTGGCCAGCAGTCTGTGACCAGTTGTCCGAACACCGTTTATAACAGACATATAAACTTATCAGTCGATCACATATTTTTCCCGTCAACATCTCTTTTGTGGACATATTTTCCGTGGGCGTTTTTTCCTATTTTCGAAAAGTGGGCGTTTTTTTCGTGGGCATTCTTTCCTCATACCGGCTTGTGTGCTTTGTTAGCTTCCAACAGAAAAATTCTGATTTTTTTAGTATAGTTTGCGCTATAACCTCTGTTGATCATGTCTGTTATTAATGTTTATACTGAGTTATTAATTTTGGAAGTGGAAAAGCGCCCAGAAGTTTGGGATACATCGTCGGAAGATTACAAGGATAGGAATATTTAAAAAAAAAAAATGCTTGGAATGATATCTGCAGAATCTTGTAACGAGTTCGACAGTTTCATTGAATATGAAAGGAACATCATCGGTAAGCAAATTCCGTATTTGCAGAAATATTTCGCAATAATTTATGGGTATGGCTTTCTCTATCCCTATCAGAAGGGGGGGGGGCTTTGGGGGTAAAGTCCTGGTCCTCCACTCACACACTGTAATAAAAAGAAAAAAATATATATACCTTGCACTTGCACCTGACATTCACTCCAATCATTTATTTATCAACAGAGAAAATTATTCTAGGTCAGGTAATGCATAAGCTCACAATGTTTGAAAATCTTGTTCGTTCATGGAAATGGCAGCGTTTTCTGCATTTTTTAAATTTCAAGTGTAGTATAATTGTTTTTTCATATTTCGCGCATAATCATCATATTTCGAGTGTAGGTATGATGCCAGCAATTTGCTACAAACACTGTAATGGTTTACAGTGCTGCAGAAGTTAATTGTTACATTTTGCCATTTTTTGTATAGGAGTGAATGACTTCAAAATGTGGTAACTATGCAAAACAATATTTTAAGCAAAATGCAGTGCCGAAAATAAAATGTAGAAACGTATGATAGTAAATAAATGTAGAAACACCAATGGTATACTGACCGTCGGAACTTCAGAGTTATGGGAGTTGTCTTTCAAGAAAAGAAGTCAAATTTCACAAACAGGTTAACTGTGTGCGTTAAACGAAAAAAATATCTGAATGCTTTAAGAATATAGTAAGGAAAAAATCATGGCCACGCTGTCTTTCAACAGTTAGACAAACAAAGAGAATGTACTAAATAATTAAAAAAAACAAAAAACATCCTCATACAGAACAACAAATTTAATCATTTTATGTGTGAATTAAGATTTCTTTCGAAATCCGTTGTTACATGTTGCATGGAGAAATAACAGCCCGCATCAAAATAATTCACACCAATAATTGCCTGAAATTTAAAATTTCACATATTAGGAAAGTTAATTATTTCGAAATGATTACACAGCCTTGTGAAAGTGCTCTCAAAAACGTCTTATATAAGGTTATTAAGGTATTCTGTGTTTCCATAGTTTTCCTCAGGTGTTCTCCAAAATGCTCTGTAAAAGTTTGTATGTGTGTGTGTTTTTAATGCACTTTACGAATGTTTCGTAGTATTTCCGTGTATGTATCTTTCAACACGGTAAACGGTTTCATAGAATATTGGCTCCGAAAAAATGGTTTATGTCATACATTTGCTACATTTACTGTAGATTACACATGGACATAGGCAGTGTTTCTTTCAAGCATACATCCAGGGATGGCGAAGCCCACCCGGAAACGCCCCCCCTCCCTTCCCCGGAGACATTTTTAGGTTACCGAACCAAATTTTAAGAAATTCAGGCTATGATGAAAAAGGAAGTTTCGTTTCTTTTTTATCCTACAAATATTTCTCCAATTATAATTTTTTAAATATTTGTTCAAATGGTGCTAGTTATAGTTTATTTTATTAAAAAGTGTATTACGATGCATGGTATTCTTCAAAATATAATAAGTAGACTAATCATACCTAATTGACTTGGAATCGTGATTCAGGAACAAGAGTGCATTGAATGCATTTTAATATATAAAAATTTCATTCAAGCCTGCGGAACCCCCCCTCCCTCCTTCAGCTGAAAACAGTTTGTTATTCCTCAAATTTTTGAAGAAGTAATTACTACTAGTAATTACTTCTTCAAAAAATTTGAGTAATTACTACTAGTTTTGAAATCCACCATCTGGAACAAAAATTAAAGTTAATGAAAAATTGAAGAAAAATTAAAGCATTTCTTTCTAATGTAAGTTGATACAGTTTTATTAAATTAAGGCATTTTTTCTAATGTAAGTCGCATTTTAACCAAAAACAAAAAAATGAAACATTTTCCGGGGGGAAGAAGGCCCCTCTAAATGCGCCCCTGTGCTAGATATATAGTAATTACTTCTATATGTATAAATATAGTAGTTAAAATTATATATATATTATATATATATAGCAAATGGAAAACTTGCCCCCTCTAAAGGTTCCATTTGCCCCCCCCCCAGCCAAAAAGTCCTGAAAGAAATACTGGACATAGGTACTCGTAAAATTCAATACATTATCTTTTCATGAGTTTCACACATGTTATGCATTGAGTTTCTACATCAAATACTGCATTTGAACGAAGACACAATCTAGAAACTGACCACACAAAGAGCTAGCCATTCGGTTCCCGACTTATCGGTCGAATGTTTTTTTTCTCTTCTCTAAAAATAAAACCGCTCGTGTGAAAGCCACCCAAAAACTGCACTGCAAGACGGTTTTATAAATTCGTCGGATTCATTCCGTCTGTGTGAAACGAGCCTTTTGGGTTCATCTTCTGCGATAGATAGCACAAAAAATCACTCCTTGGGTGTGGCTTGTACATCTGGAGTCACTGTCCCAGAAGTCAGCGGGCGCGAATTCAAAGATGCCTTGATAGTCTTTGCCACTGCTGAGTGCTGACCTGAGACTGGGAGGGAGGGAGAGCAGGATGGTTTACCTCCCTCCCAAGCCCCCGACGTGAAATTGTGCTGTTTTTACGAAAGCTTACGCTTGATCCTGGATTAGCCCCTTCTCAGGAGTAGGAAATTAGCTCGCGGCTGATTGTCAGGGTCTAACTGGTTCGTTGTTCGTTCTACATGGGCTTTGGTTAGCAGTAGGGATGGGCTCAACAGTGACTTTTCGGTAACAAAGTCACTGTTTGTGCCCCGTCCCTAATTCTTTTTTTTTTTTTTTTTTTTTTTGATTGGAGGTTTAACGACCACCGTGAGCAACTCAATGGGCTATAAGCAGTCGCCCATCCCTAATTTAGGGTCACTGGTTCCAGGGAAGGGAGAGAGCCAGTGCCGTAAGACAAACACAACATCCATGCCTGACCGGGATTCGAACCCGGACCCCTTACGGACGAATGATCAGACGCCAACTCCTCAGGACCACTGCGCCACCAGGGCGGCTGTCCCTAATTTAGGGTCACTGGTTCCAGGGAAGGGAGAGAGCCAGTGCCGTAAGACAAACACAACATCCATGCCTGACCGGGATTCGAACCCGGACCCCTTACGGACGAATGATCAGACGCCAACTCCTCAGACCACTGCGCCACCAGGGCGGCTGTCCCTAATTTAGGGTCACTGGTTCCAGGGAAGGGAGAGAGCCAGTGCCGTAAGACAAACACAACATCCATGCCTCAACGGGATTCGAACCCGAACCCCTTTCGGGCGAATGATCAGAGGCCTCGCTTAGACCACTGCGCCACCGGGGCGGCACTCATTAAGCGTTACTCGCAGTTCTCGTTCTGAGTTCTCAAGAGGATTCGTGCTCGTGCTATTTCCGAGATTTGCACTGACAGACTAATTAGGCACTTGTATTCTTAGTTACTTTTCATAGGCATTTTAGTTAGTTTTCATAGGTATTTTAGCTACTTTTCATAGGTAAGTAACGGAGGAACATTAAATATGAAATCTAAACTCCCGAAGAGCAGATAGTAGTCAAGCTCGTATATGAAAATTTTCAAGTGGAAGATAAATGAATTATTATTTATTCGGTCCGTAGACATACCTAAACACACAAAAAATCTTTTTATTCAGGTATATTTTTTTGCCAATAATTGCATTTATCTGAAATTTTGTGCTCGAGCCCTAAAATAAAAATCTTGGTGCTCTAGAACTGCATTGAACGGTGATTTGGGTGCAAAAATAGCATATATAAATGTCACTTAAAATTAAAAAAAAAAAAAAACACCGTCAGATAAATAGCTTTAAAAGTGAGATTACTGAGTGAAGATCTGAGAAATATCTATATTTATTATCAGTGATTTGGGCCGCACCGGTGGCGCAGTGGTCTAAGCGATGGCCTCTGATCATTCGTCCGAAACGGGGTCCGGGTTCGAATCCCGGTGAGGATGGATGTTGTGTTTGTCTTACGGCACTGGCTCTCTCCCTTCCCTGGAACCAGTGACCCTAAATAATTAGGGACGGGCGACTGCTTACAGCCGATTGAGTTGCTCACGGTGGTCGTTAAACCTCCAATCAAAAAAAAAAAAAAATCAGGAACAGTAGCTTGATTTAAAAGTGAGATTACTGAGTGAAAAGGCTTGGAAATGTCTATATTTAATATCCAGTGATTTTGGAGCGGTTAACGAAAGTAGCTTGATTTGGGAACGCTTGATTTGCAATGTACCTGTCGTTCCCCGAAAGTAGCGTGAATTTGGAACAATTCAGGAACCAAAGTGTTCTCGTGATTTTGGAACGGTGATTTTTGCCGCTAATCACAAACCGTGACAGTGACATTTTAGTAACGTTACAAAGTAGCCGTGGCGTGATTTTGTACCCACCTCTAGTTAGAACATCACGAGGGTACATGCTTTGCATTTCCGAAAGCAGTAGGCAAATGTTTACACTTTTCTAGCCTTGTTTGCAAAGTTGCCACTGATTTTTTTTTTTTTTAATGTGGGAAAAAATATACGTGTTGCTAATACATAATTTGCGAGATTATTATTCGCGTGTTTTGATTTTTTTTTTTTTTTTTTTTTTTGTCGCAGCAAAAGAGGGGCTGGAGCGCTGGACCTAAATTGGAGAAAAAGTGTTCTGAACTTAGTCCTCCACGAAACTTCGCTCAGAATTTTTCAGAGGAAGAGTGTATTTCCGCCATAGACACCGACTATGAAGGAGGGAGGGGGCAAGGTAGATCTTGCCCCGCCAATAAGTTTACTTGGGGGGGGGGGGGGAGTGCCCACCAATATTTTCCGTCTTGTATAAAAAAATAAGTTTTTGTGCGTGATGTCATTTGCGAAATGCGTTGAGTTCAAATGTTTCTGTAGAGAAAATGCTGGTGAAGTGTTGGTCCCGGACAGGTTTTCCTACCCGCTCTACTAGCTTACTACTTCTTATGGAAGTTGAGATCAACTTGGTCAAATCCTAACATACGAGGGGCATCACAAAAGTTCGTGCAATCACCAAGAAATTAACAAGCTAGTAAAAAAAAAAAAAAAATTTCAGGTATTTGGGCCTTCTCTACATAGGCACCACCCAGTGCCACACATTTCTCCACCTTCGCCTGAACTTCTTTATTCCCCCAGTGTAGAACATCACAGTTTGTGCCTGAAACCACTGTTCTACCTCAAAAATGACGTCATCAGTGTCATCAAATCGCCTCCCACGTAGTGAGACGTTTCATCTAGGAGAACAAAAAGAAGTCACTTGGTGCCATATCAGGAGAATATGGCGGATGAGGCAATATTTTGTATTTAAGACGACTCGCGGTGACGATGGTGTTGACTGCTGAATGAACTAGTGCATTGTCGTGTAACAAATGGACCCCTTTTGTGATCATCTCAGCGTCTTTTGCTTTTAATTTGCCCTCTTAATTTGGCCAGTAGTTTGCAATAGTAGTCAGAGATAATGGTTTGACCCTTTTGAAGGTAGTCTGTTAAAATACACTGACGGAAAAAAAAAATCCCAACACCACGAAAAAATAGTTGTAGAGGAATGAAATGGCGGCAATACATTTGTATAGGTAACATATTTAATCGATTAAGGTTTCAAGATCGCAGCTTATTGTAAGCGCGAGAAGAGCCATTTTAAATGTGAAATGCTGGTACATTAATAACCGGTGTAACCGCCAGAATGTTGAATGCAAGCACGTAAACGTTCATGCATTGTGTCGTACAGGTGCTGGATGTCAGTTTGTGGGATGGAGTTCCATGCCTGTTGCACTTGGTCGGTCAATACAGGGACGGTTAATGCTGGTTGGGGGTGACGCTGGAGTTGTCGTCCAATGATGTCCCATACGTGCTCGATTGGTGAAAGATCTGGTGATCTAGCAGGCCACGGCAACATGTCGACACTCTGTAGAGCATGTTGGGTTACGACAGCGGTTTGCGGGTGAGCGTTATCCTGTTCGAAAACACCCCCTGGAATGCTGCTCATGAATGGCAGCACAACATGTTGAATCACCAGACCGACGTACAACTGTGCCGTCAGGGTGCGTGGGATAACCACGAGAGTGCTCCTGCTGTCATAGGAAATTGCTCTCCAGACCATAACTCCAGGTGTAGATCCAGTGTGTCTCGGCCGCAGACAGGTTGGTTGCAGGCGCTCACCTGGCCTCCCTTCTAACCAACACACGGCCATCACTGGCACCCAGGCAGAACCGGCTTTCATCAGAAAACACAACAGATCTCCACTCCGTCCTCCAATGAGCTCTAGCTTGACACCACTGACGTCGCTCCGAGCCGTCCTTCAAGTAACCGATTTTCAACAGTTCGTTGTGTCACTGTGGTGGCAACTGTAGCTCGAATTGCTGCCGCAGACGCAGTACGATGCGCCACGGCCATACGCCGTACACGGCGGTCTTCCCTCTCAGTAGTGCCACGTGGCCGGCCGGAACCCGGTCTTCTTGAGGCAGTACCTTCCCTTGACCACCGCTGCCAACAATCATGCACAGTGGCTATACATTCCTGCCAAGTCGTTTTGCAATATTGCGAAACGAAAATCCACCTTCTCGTAGCCCTATTACACGACCTCGTTCAAACACCGTGAGCTGTTGATAATGGCTTCTTCGTCTTCTTAAAGGCATTCTTGACTAACATCAACACACTACGTCGAATCTCAACGACAACTAACGCTCACGACCGTTACAGCGCGTATTTACAGTAAACCTGCTTTGCATGTTTCGAGGGGCGCTACTAGCGCCACACGTATGCGCCGAGCGCGAAATTTGCGTAGACGTCATCTTACAGATGTACTCTCACCGCCTACCAACTGTCGTTTATCTAACACAACCCGTTCTTGGTGTTGGGATTTTTTTCCCCGTCAGTGTAATACCTCTTTTCAGGGATAAGTTTATCCAGGAATTTCAAATTGGGGTTGTGCTGAAAATGTTTCGGGGAGTGTTGCATGAAAGCAAATTTTTCCGAGTCTGAAATTTTTTTTAGTGAAATACGTATTTGTTTTTGACTTAAGATAAAAACTGGGGATCCCTTCAAAAATGAACACTTGATATTTTATAGTTAAGAATGGTTACAAATGAAAACCTTTTTGCAAAGCTTTACATGGCTATTTTTTTTTATTAATATGGGTTGCTGAAACAGTGGACACTGATATTTTCTCAAATCTTGTGCATGCTGATATGATTCAAAAGTATAATTGCAAAACTTGTAGTAGGCGAAAATGAAGAGATACGTACATATGTTTTATGGTTGCAATGACTGACTTAAACAATAAAACTAAAAAAGAAATATTTGACTGCTATATACATATATATATATATATATATATATATATATATATATATATATAGTTGTGGAGTCATTTTGGAGGGGTTTGGCCATAACTCACCACGCTGGCCAAGCGGGTTGGTGAGAGCTTTTGGAGAGCTTTTGGAAGAAACAGCATAATTTTCAAGAGCAATATGCCATTATGTGTCTTAAAGAAAAGTGTTTGATCAATGCATCCTTCCAGTGCTTACGTATGGTGCAGAGACGTGGACCTTAACTAAAAGAGGCATACAAAGGCTGCAGACAACTCAAAAAAGCATGGAGAGGTGCATACTTGGTGTAACCAGGAGAGATAAGAAGAGGAACTCGTGGATCCGAAAAATGACAAGAATGGAAGACATCATGATCAGAGTTAAATCCCTGAAATGGCAATGGGCTGGACATACTGCCAGAAGGACAGATCATCGATGGACAGCCGAAATTTTAGATTGGATTCCAAGGGACAGGAAAAGACCCAGAAGAAAACCACATGTGAGATGGGTGGATGAAATTCGAAAGTATGCAGGGGTGACATGGAGGAGACTGGCACAAGACAGACCGTTGTGGATGTGGAGGAAACTTGGGGAGACCTTCGTCCAGCAGTGGATTGATAATGGTTGACAATGATGATGATGATGATATATATATATATATATGTATGTTTTTAATTTCCCGCTAATATATATATATATATATATATATTCTATAAAGAAGATACCTAAGCAAAAAAATACATATATAATTTTGACTCACACCTAATACAACATAGAGAAAGGTTACATGTATCTACCTGTGTGAGTAAAAGGAGAAAAAAGATAAAAAAAATAAAATAAAACAACTGAGTATGTAGAAGGTGTCGAGAATACTGAGCCTTGGCTTTATCAAGGACCAGCAAAAACTCTGCATTTTTCTCTAAACTTCACAAAGACCTAGTTGGAAATGGGTTTTCTGCAAGGCCATAGATGCAAGTAACATTCCCACCTAAAATAGTTAAAATATATATATATATAAGTCATGTCCTCCGTAGAGTAGCATGATACTGTTATACTAGTTAACAATTTCGCTTGCATCCATTAACCTTCATGGCCCGACCCATGCTCTTCATCTGTTACTATTAAACAGAGAGAAGAAGATTAAAAGAGAGAACTCAAGAAGCTGTGAGAGTGACATAATAAATGGAAATGATTTTCAGTTAGTCTTCAGTTTATCTTAAGTATATATATATATATATATATATATATATGTTTTTTAAATTTCCACACTAATAAGGGGTACCACATTCCGGGAGGAATTATATCTCCTGTCTGGAAATAGAAGCGAGGAATTTGAGAGCAAAAACATCTCCCAAGATCGATCAGAATGAGAAGCGAAGAAAGTTTATAAAATAGGTAATAGTCAAGCATCGGTTAACCCTGCTGTGTATGACCGCCCTGGTCGTTGCTATAAGACTACGCAAGTCTATTTGTCCAAAAAAAAAAAAAGACTTGCAGAAGTCTATTTTTTTGAACAAATAGACTTTGAATTAGAAGAAAAAAAAAGTAAAATTGCATTGTGATAGAAAATACTGAATGTGAAGCAGTTGATTCATGTAACTGCTACTAAACACTGCGCTTTACTTGATAACAAGATGGCGCTAATGCCTAAATATTAAAAAGGAAACTTTCGCGTTGTATAAAGTAGTAGTATCACTTGCCCTTTAGTACCTTGTCAGTTTTTATGAAGTAATAAACTGCCTGACAGAGAAAACTGCCACACCATGAAGTGATGGCAAAAAACGAACCAAACTGCACACACAGATAGCCAAGTAGGTCCAGAACAAATGATTTAATTGTCAGTGGCCGAATATACCAGAATGATCAATAAGGTGTGCGGCCCCCATTTTGGGCAATGCAGCGTTCAATCCAACGTGGCATCGAGCCAATGAGAGTCCGAATAGAGGTCTGGGGGCCGTATCATGGACCACGTGGTGTTGATCCGGGTCTACAGTTCATTTTCATTTTGCGATAGTGGGAGGGTATTCAACCGACGTTCAATCGTGCTCCCACAAGTGCTCGATCAGCGAGAGGTCGGGAGATCGAGATAGCCACGAAAGCATCCTGCACGTGTGTAAAGCATTCAGGCTGATCCGAACAGTATGCGGCCGGGCGTTATCCTGTTGAAAAACGGCGTTTGGGATGCCCTGCAGATGCGGTAGTGCCAAGAATACCGCAGCCCCTCTTCAACATAGCAGCGTAC